>JBBPBS010000361.1:1013053-1053870 GCA_037974835.1 Cicer judaicum
AAATTTAAATTAGATATATTATATTTATTTGTTTTATCGTTTTGACTATTCTATATGGATGATAGTATTTTTTTGTGATTATTTTGTAAAATATTATAGTAATAGTTATAGTTAATATTGTGAATATGAGATTTCATGTTATTAATGTATTTTAAAATAATAATTACTTTAATTATTTTTTATAAATATTAGTATTGAAATATTAATGATACTAAGTGTTGAAATATTAGTAATACTTAGTGTTTAAAGTACGGTTAAAATTTTGGGAGTCTTATCGATTTTAAAAATAAATATGATTTATTTTTATTTTGCATTTAGACATGTATTTTATTTAAAATTAATTTATTAAAAAGCTTTTGAATTTTGAAGTAAACAAATATATTATTTTACGGTGCTAAATAATCCGTGGTTCTTTTATACTAATTTAATTGTAAATGTTAATTTTAGAAGATTGTTTAACTTGAACATAGTGTTTCTAGTTGTTAATTTAATTTAGTTGGCTAAAGTGTTATACTATCTTCTAGTAAGTAGTTACTTGTCTTAATTGCTACTTGAAAAAAAAAAAATCCTTGTTTTAGTTTGTGTTAAGCTATGAGAACTAATTAAAAAAATAATAATTTAATTGTGATAAATTGGAGTTGTTGAATTGCTATTAAAATGTTGTGTTAATATTTAATATTTGATTTGTGGAATAAGTTTAGGGGCATGTTGTCAAATTCTTTGAATTAGTCATGTAAATGTTATATGATTATGTGGGTTCGAAATTGTCTTGGATTAATGTGGCACCTTAAACCCCAAAATAATATATATAATAATTTATAGCATATTTTTATATAATTTGCAAAAGATAAATAAAAATTATTTTCAAGAAAATAAAAACTTTTATTTTTAATTTAGGGTATCACATTTCTCAAAAACCAAAAGAAACACTCTAAACTTATTTTCTCCATTAAAATAGTGCAATCTCAATAAACTTGATTTAAGGTATAATTACCAAATTTAATTCTAAAAACTTACTAATACTTCTAAGGTTTTCATACAAAAATTCGTTTCAAATTGAATAAGTAAAATACAAATTAAAACCCTTATTCCGGTATCACCTATCAGAGTGGGGTTCTTCCCATACTTGAACTTCAAGACTGATTAACCTGCAACAACTACGATTTCGCAAAGCAGGGCCAAACCAGAGTTAAACACAAACAACGAAGGAGGTGAATTTCGAAATCATGTTGATAGTATAATACAAGTAAGAAGATCACGCAAAAAAAAAAAATCCTAATAGAACCATATCATTACACAAACACTGCTCAATAAAAATATCACATTAAAAGTCAAAATCACTTAAGGAAAATTAATATCTTTCACTATAACATCAAATCGTCTAAGAAAAATTATAATCACATGCGATACACATTAATCACAATAAAACAATCAAAAGAAAATGCAATGCTTCCACACCTTCTTCTATTTCTGATTCTTCTGAATCATCTTACGTGGCCATCATTGATTTCATATTGAAAGGAAATCATTTTGGTGGGTTTTTGTTTAAGGGACATTCTACTTTGTAATGTCGTGATTTATTACATCCAAAACATGTGACTTGGCTCTTGTCCACTTCTGCTTTGATATTTTTGTTTTGAAATCCCTTTTTGATGTGATCTCTTCTTCTCATCATTCTCTCTATCTTTCTGGTGAGAAGAACAATTTCTTCATCTAGTATCTTCTTGTTTAGTTTCTTCTAGTTCCTCCTCTGTTTGTACTGTGATACTTTCTTGAGATATCTTTAGAGCTATTGCCTTTCCTTTCTTGATTGCTTTGTCTTCTTGCAGCAAGACTTCGTGTGCTCTTAAAGTTTCAATTAATTCTTCCAGGGGAAGTGATTCAAGGTTATTGTCCTGACTTATAGCTGTTATCATTGGTTTCCATATGATTAGAAGACACCTCATGATTTTTATGACTTTTTGTTGTACTGAGTAAGCTTTGCCAAGAGAACGCATTTCATTCACTATTGTTGTGAACCTGGAGTATATTCCATCAATAGTTTATCCTTGTTGCATTTCAAACAATTCAAATTTCCTTATGCCAATGTATATTCTTGTTTCTTTAACATGAATTGTTCCTTCATGATGAGTTTGTAGTGTATCTCATACTTCTTTAGCAGTTGTGCATTCATCAACTTTTTTACTTTCTTCCCTGCTCAAAGCACACGATAAGAATAATTGAGCTTTAAAGGTTAGGAGTACCTTAGTTTTATCATCAGTTGTCCAGTCTGCTTCTTTCTTCACAACAGAGGTTGAATCATTTTGATCAACTCTTGGTATGAAATCTCCATCTGTAATAATGCGCCATATTCATGTATCTTGATATTGATAAACATATGCATCTTATTATTACATAAATAATAATCAGATCCATCAAAGTAAGGTGGTCTATTTGAAGTTCCTCCTTCAACCATGTATTTTGCTTTCAACATCTTTTCTTCTAGATCTTTTCTCTAGCACTTGTTAGGTGTTTTAATCTTTGAAGAGACCATGCTCTGATGTCAATTGAAGTAGCAATGTTAATTTACAAGGAAGGGGGTTTGAATTGTAAATGTTCCTATTTAAAAATTCATGAAAAACTTAAGGATTTGACTCAAGAAAATCTTGATTAAGAAAACATAAAATGAAGAACGTTCTTGGTTTTTACCAGAAAATGGAGTACGTTCTTGGTTAGCTTAAAATAAAAAATTTAATGTATATTTTTAACTTAAATAATTAATCACGCTTAATAAATAAGGAGATAAGACAAATAATACTACACAAGGATGTATCATGGTTCACCCAACTTGGTAGAATTTCTTACAATCTACCCAAACTATATTAAACTCTTATAGTTTGAGTAATACAATAATGATGAGATTTTTTTATAGAATATAAGATGTCTCAAATCTAGTTGGAGATTCGATTCTTTACAAAGAATTCAATACAATAATAACAGAGTATTGAAATATAATCAGAACTGATTCTTTCTAGAGAAAGTAAGAATTTTAAGTATGTGAATGTGAATGATTTTTTTAGACTTGATAACACTTGAACTTCTGCAATTTCCCCAAACATTGGCCTTTATTTTATAGGCATTTTAGAGCAATTAATAATGGTCAAAAGAGTAGTTGGTAATGCTCTGTCAATTTTGATCAAAACCAATATATATGAATAAAAATATTCTAGCCTTTGAACACTTTATGAAATCTATTTGAGTGAGCGTTTTTCTTTGTTCTTGATTAAATTTTTCTTGTGTTTTATGATTCTTTATAGTTCAGACATATTTGTTGATGTTATTGCTTTGATATGGAGATTTGA
The DNA here is from genome assembly GCA_037974835.1 of Cicer judaicum. Lineage (NCBI taxonomy): Eukaryota > Viridiplantae > Streptophyta > Magnoliopsida > Fabales > Fabaceae > Cicer > Cicer judaicum. Next base: position 1,016,395 of record JBBPBS010000361.1, read on the forward strand.
TTCTGTCAAAACAACTTGGAGAATGATGATGAACTTTTGCAAAATTTTGGAGATTGATAATCAATCTGGAGTTTTAGTCTTTGAACTTTCTGGAGATTGATGATCAATCTGGAGATTCAGTCTTGATCACTTTGGAAGACATCTTGGTTAATCTGGATGTCTTGTAAAATTAAAGATTGTTTAACACTCTTGACAATTAAGTTGGAGAAGGTACAATCTTGTTTTAACTTGTGTGATTCATGACATTTTCTCTTTGTGATTCGACTGCTTTGTTTGATTAGAATAGATCCTACTTGATCTCTATCAAGTACTGATAACATTAGCATTAATTTCAGTGGTGGAATCTTCTTTTGAACTAATGGAGATTGATTGATCTTAAGGCTTTGAACTATTGGTTATTGTAACATATTTGGTAGTTATAGACTTTGCAAATGTGATCATATATGTTAGTTACTATCATAACTCCCATATTCAAATGTAATAATACCACTTGGTAAATGGAAATGATGGAATATTCATATATTTCTATAGATGCACATCTTTTAGATGTTACATATCTTATTATTTATTATGTTAGATATCTTTATTTATCACTTGGTTATATAAGTTAAGTATAATATATAGTATAGTTAGTTATACTAATCAGTTGTTAATTGTACATTGATTAAGTAAATCATATGTATCATTTGATGTACTAGAACAATTTTCTTATAATTCAATATACTATTCTCTCGTTTGTTGATTTCCATCTAGAATCGTAATATGATATTAGAGAGATAATTATTCCGCTAATCTTTTTCAAATTTTTCTTTGGAAAATTTTCATAGAAATTTAATTGATTTATCTTTTTTTATTCATTTAATTCTTGAATTATTTATTTATTTTTCTCTCATTCTTTCTTCAATAAAAACTAATTGTTTCTCCTTCTTTCTTCAATAAAAACTAATTGTTTCTCCTTCTTTCTTCATTTTCTTCTTTTTTTCTGTTAAATTTTTTTTAGTCGATGTCTATTCTGGCATTTTTTTCGTGCAACTTTCCAAGCTCAAAGTGTATTAAGCATGTTCTAGCTTAAGAGGTATTTTATATATCTTTGTTTATTAGTTAGTTATACTAACTACTTGTTACACATTGACTATATAAGTCTTATGTATTATTTAATGTACTTGAATAATTCTTTTATCATTCAATATACTTTTCTTTAATTTTGTTATTTTATTATTCTTTTATTAGTTAGTTGTGAAATAACGTTTGAATTCATGAGTATAATACATTGTGAGATGAACGGAAATGGATATTATTCCACTAATTGAGCATAAGGCTTCAACAGGACATCAATTTATCCTAGTTGCTATTTGTTATTTCACAAAATGGATTGAAGCCGCTTGTTATGCCAATGTGAGAAGGAAGGTGGTTGTCAGATTCTTCAAAAGAGAATTGATTTGTCGATATGGTTTTTCAAATAAGAATGTCATTGATAATCCGAAGAATTTGAACAACAAAGTGATGAAGGAGTTGTGTGATAAATTCAAAATTTAGCACTATAACTCTTCACCATATTGTTCAAAGATAAATGGGTTTATAGAAATGACAAATAAGAATATCAAGAAAATCATACAAAACATGATAGAGACATATAAAAATTGGAATGAAATACTTCCCTTTGAATAACAAGGTTATAGAACATCCGGTTGCACCTCAACAATTTGAAGAAATGGATTGTGTTAAACAAAATATTGACCATCCAAAAGGATTCGGGAGGAAAATGGACCCAAGAATACGAGGGACCATAAGTTGTGAAAAGATACTCTCTAGAGAAGCTCTAATACTAACATACATGGATGGGGAGGAAGTTTCACTCGTAGTATATATATTATTTGAATGCTTGATAAAAGTATGTACACGGAACCCAAACAAATTCGAAGAATGTTCTTAGATCACAAGAACATTCTTAGTTTCAGCACAAACATTCTTTCTTTATGGATGATCTTATCCATTCACTTACTCATGACAAGTGGTCTGCTTCCAATAGACAAATGAACTTTCATAAGCTCTCTTGAAGCCTATCCTAACCCCATGTTCAAATGCAATACCACTTGGTAAATGGATATGATTTAGGAATAATAAAAGTTATTTTACACTAAAATGTTTTATGTGTACAACATGATATATGCATTTTGTGTAAACCATAATGAGAGATAATAAAAGAGAAAAATATTGTCATACTAATTTTCTTAATTAGCACTTTATACTGATACAATATGTGGTTTACTTTATACTTTAGTAAGAAAAAAGTAAAAATTTATAAGCCTTCCTAATTATATCTTTATAGGTAAATAATGGCTCATAGCTTTCATATGTTTGATACATATGTATAGCTATATAATTCCTACGCAATATATAGTAAAATTTTAAGTCTAAAAATGTGTTATGTGTTGTCTTATGTTGTTAGTTAGTTTGTACAAGAAACTCTTACTTTAAAAATAGATATAATTTGTGATCCCATTGAAATTAATCAATTTTTTTTATAGGTTTCACATTTTTTATAAAAAATATTAAAAATATAATAGTATATATTTGATTTGCAATACGAAATATTCTATGTTGATAAATTTTGGGATTTATAAATATTATATTTTATTATTTGATATATTTTTAAAAAAATAATAGTATTTAGTATAATATTTTAGAGAAAAGAATTTTATGTGATTTTACGTGTATATATGCATACCAGTTAATGTAATATTTTTTAATGCACTTAACTGATGTTAAGTATGCATGTATTTATATTTTAAGTATTTATAACTATTTTCTATTTTTGTAATTTTTTTATAAATAATTATCTTGAGATAATAGTGATATTGTGTTTGATTTTCCTTTATTTTTATATACTTGTTATGACATTGTGATTTTATATAAAATATTAGTTTTGAAATATTAGTAATATTTTAGTAATGAAATTGTGTTAAAAAGATGACTTTGGTAATTGTTTGTTTTATTTAAATAAACAAAAGAAAGAAGTAAAATGTATTTTATGGTTAGACCTATATGCAATAGTAACACTTAATTGAAAAAAAGTTAGTTCAAAATAGTTCCAGAAAACTTTTTCCATTTTCATCCAAAGTTCATTATGTTGTTTCACTTATTTAGCTAGTTAATTAAACTTAATTTTTTAGATTTTTAACAACCCCAATTTCTCTCTTAAATACTTTACTTTTCCGTTTGTGGAATTCCTTATTTTGCATCGTTCTTCTTCACCGTAAGTCTGATTTGAGGGAAACCATCGTCAAAACGATCATGTGAAAAGTGGCTATTTTATCAACTGATTGGTTTTCTGAATTATGGTAATTTTCCTTAACCAAATTTCAAAATTTAGTTTTTAAAGTATCTTCTCATAATTTATTTTTTATGTTTATCCATAAACTATTGAGATAAATTGATTGAAGGACAAAAAGTCAAAGAACAAAGATTGTTTGCTTGTGGAATTGTACTCGTGTGTGAAAGCATCAAAATATGGTAAGAGGTGAGAGAACTTTTGAATTCCTGAGTATAATATATTGTGAGATGAATAGGAAAACTGTATTTCCCGATGATTCATCCAAGGCTCGCTACGTATGGCAACAGCCCTTTGAGAGATAAATTGATTAATGTGAAATATTGGAATTGTGAATTAAAATATGAAATAGAAATATTTATACGGTATTGATTGATTTAATTTTTGATAGTTGTGTGGTAGTTGATATTTGTCCTTATTGTGATATTGGATGTCAAATAAAATTATGCGCATATGTTTGATTAAAGAATTTATGTGATGTGATAATAAAAGATGGATGCATGGTATGATCTATGTTTACGTGACGATAATGATGATTTTTGATTGATGACAATAATGTTATAAAATTGTGATGAATTTATATGATGATCATGATTATATATGATTAATGATGCTATAAAGTTGTTATGAGAATGTTGACGTACCTCATAGTTGATGAGATAGTGATGTTGGATGTCAAATGTAGTTATGTGCATATGTTTGATTAAATGAATTTATGTGATGTGATAATAAAATATGGATGCATGGTATGATCTATGTTTACGTGACGATAATGATGATTTTTTATTGATGTTATAAAATTGTGATCAGGACTATGTATTGTTAATGATGTTATAAAATTGTGATGAGAATATTTAAGTACCTCATAGTTGATGAGATAGTGATGATTCTTAAATATGCTGCTCTTAATAGAGTAGCCTAAGCTAACAAAGGAAAGAAAAAAACATTGAGAATTTGTGAAATGGAGATTATTTTGTCATCATATCGGTGGTGGTGGTTTGCTGATCGTAGGGAAACACAACTGAATGAGCTTGATCGTGGTGGTTTGCTGTTGAGACTTAAGGCAAGATTGTTAGATCTTGGTGGTATTCGGGTGGAGAGTTCTTAGGTGACTTTGAGGTAGCACTCCAAATATCGGGAGCTACCACACAACACATGTTTACCACGATTGTTACGTAATATATCTCGGGTTGAGTTGAGGGAATCTATGAGAATAGGGGGGTCAATTTGAATTTTCCTTCCACCAGGATGGTGACATAGTATCAAGCCTGTAACACCCAAAATTTTATAATAAATTATTTTAATTATCTAATTGGATTTTAAAGAATTAGTCTACTATTGCATGTGTTTAGAATATGTGTTGATAAATAATTATGATTAATTTTCGTTAGAAGTGTATTTGCTATAGTGTAATAACTTTATAAATATTTAATTTAATGAATAAGATAAATTGTAAACGTGTATTTATTTATTTATTTATTATATTTACATATTTTGTGAAAATTATTAGTATTTTAATATGAATAATTTGGAGGAAAAGTTTTAGTACCAAGTAGTAAAATAAATTAATTATTAAAGATTTTTCTTATTGAAAAAGGGAGTTTGGGTTAGACTGCTATTTACACCTTATTCTCTACTCCTCTACTACTCTATTTAGGCCTTTATTACACTACATCAGACATTGTCATCTGCACCTTCGATCTGTTTGCTACACCGCTTTTTCTGTTTCAGTATGGACTTGGTAATTCTGTTTTAGGTCTTTTATATGTTACTTTGGCACCGAGGTAATTGCTAAATGCACCCCCTCTCAACAAATTAAAATCCTGAAACCATACTTATAACCCTATAGTCGGCGCTGCCACTCAAGACTAACATTAGCAGAAACAACAATTTAAGTGTTGATTTATCATCACCAAATACCTCATTCTCAACCAAAAGAATATCACTATTTTTAGGTACCAGTATCTTCCTCCAAGCAAGAAGCTTCCATGGTATTGACTTTTCCATTCCATTCACCCAACCAAAACCATAACTTTTCCACGTGATACCCTTACTGATGCATTCTCCAAATGTTCTTTACCCAGAGCAAACATCAAAAAAAAAAAAGAAATTTCTTTAGTTATATCTTTAACGTTAGGATTGACATCGTCATCTCCATCAAGAACCAAATTGCCGGTTTTGGACCTTGATTCCGATTAACATGGTGGTCTTCGTAAACGATAGTTCGTGATCTACGCATCAAAGGCTTCATCCTACGTCAGTTGTTTCCAGTTTCGCTAACGATCACAAAAATCTTTCTTCACCGTGTTATGTGTCATTGTTACAACTAAGCACTATTTCGAGTTGTGTGTTTCGGTGAGATCTCTTTTGCTTACCTTTTTATAACTTTTTACAGTGTTTCCTTACTCTTAATATTTTTTTGTTGTTATTTATGTTTTACAAAAAATTATTAGTATATTTTGAATCTTAATTTCAATTATGTTCAAATATCAACTAATTTTAAATAAAAAACGTTAGTTTACCATATTTACAATATGGTCGATTAGCTAAACTTATCCATACGTTTCTTCATATTCATAATTGCTTATTTTAATTTGAGAGTATATAATTTGTTTCAATTATTCTAATAAGTTAGATATTTTTATTGAAATACCATAACTATTATTTATTTCAAATATTTAATAATTCAATTTATGTAGATATACTTATAAAATTTATATATTATAAAAGAAATGTTTGAGACTATATTACGAGTTGTAAATAATTTGTTTTATTGGCTTGTTATGTTGCTCGATTGTCTTTGCGGACTATCAAAGACAAGGATTTACGAAGGCGAGACACACATTTAATAAGTTATTTGAGTTTGTTGTTGTCATGAAGTTCTCTATCTTCCCTAAGGCTGCGTGAAATCTTCAATCGAGGTACGGGATGAGAGTGAGTTCAAATGCGTGAGTATAAATTAAGTGAGATGAACGGGAATACCGTATTTCCCACAATTCATTCGAGGCTCGCTACGAATGGCAGAAGCCTTTTAAGTAATAATTGACTAATGAGCAAACTTGAATTTTGTGAGGTTAAAAATATGAATTAGAAACTTTTATAGGATGTTGTTTGATTTGATTTTTGAAGATCGTGTGATAGTTGAATTATTGTAGAACGGTGTATTTGATGCATTATGTGCTTTGCTTATATCTATCCTTGATATTGATATATGATATAAAATGTGATGAATTGTAATTATTTGTCTTGCAATTGATGTGGTGTGTGTGAATGATCTATTATTATTATTATTATTATTATTATTATTACTATTATTACTATTATATGTGAGTGAAGACCCTTTATTGTTTGAGCTGATGTATTATGATGATAAATTATGAATGTAATGTATGACTATGGAAATCTGCAATGATGATATCATGAAATGCATATTGTGTTTAATTTATAGTGACAAATTTGACCCGTGTCAATGATGGTTCTCTTAATGGAGTAAGTAACCTAGGCCAACGAGGGGAGAAAGTAATTGTTGATAATTTTTGAAGTGGAGATTATTTGGTCATCATATAGGTAGGGCCTGACAAGCCTAGTGATTATGGGGAAGTACAATTGAATGAGCCTGATCGTGGCGGTCTACTGTTGAGCCTTAGGGCAAGATTGTTAGACCTTGGAGGTATTCGGGTGGGGAATTCATAAGTGACTTAGAGGTAGCACTCCAAATGTCGGGAGCTACCATGCAACACACGTTTACCTCGACTGTCGCGTATATGTGTCTCGGGTTGAGTTGAGGGGATCTATGAGGACAGGGTCAATTTAAATTGTCCGTCCACCGGGATGGTGGCATAGTATCATGGCCTCCTAACCAAGTACTTCAGAGTTAGAATGGTACCAAAGAAAGAGGAGGAGTCTAGAGTATAAGAGCATGCATAATATTACTTGATTTGTGTATCTACTTACTTGATGTTGTGGATTGTATCAATGTTTTACCTTGATTATTCTTGTTGGTTGTGATTTGATATGATACGGTGTTTAATGTATTTTACATGTTCTTCTCAATTATTTTATACTATTACATGTTTTCGAAGCTCACCCCTCGTTGCTTGTGTTTGGCGCTTGCGAGAGCGCAGTCATTTCAAGTTATCGGTTGATCCACGCTCTGATAGGTGATACTGGGTGGGAGTAATTTGTCGCATTTTATTGAGTTATGAACTAATTTAGATTTTTGTTAATTCAATCGATCAATTTTGTTATTTTTATCTTTTATTCAAATTTAGAAATTAATTGTCTCTAAGTTTAAAACATGTTTTATGTTAAAAGTTTTATTTAATATACCTCAACTATATTCGATATAAAACGAAATTTTATTGAAAATTTTTATGCAAGCATTTTGTGTAAGTGTCAGTGTGGCATTCTTGAACCTCATAAATTAAAATAAATTTTGTATAATTTATTTTGGAACCGCTGCGAATCTCTTTCAAAACTAAAACATTTTACTTTTTATTTCAATTTGGGTTTAGGGTGTCACAAAGCCGCCTAACCAAGTACTTCGGAGTTAGAAGGGTACCACGTTGTGAACTAGAGTTTAAGCTCATGCATATCATTGCATTTTCTTATGATTGTTTTATTGTGATTAATGTGTATCGTATGTGATTATAATTTCTCTTAGACGATTTGATGTTATAGTGAAAGATATTGATTTTCATTGAGTGATTTTGACTTTTTTATGTGATATTTTTCTTGAGCAATGTTTGTGTAATAATAGAGTTCTATTATGATTTTTTTTGCGTGTTCTTCTTACTTGTATTATACTATCAACATGATTTTGAAACTCACCTTCTTCATTATTTGAAAATTGCAGTTGATACAGGTTAACGAGTTTTGAAGTTCAAATTTGAAAGGAACCCCGCTCTGATAGGTGATACCAAGAATAAGGGTTTTACATTGTATTTTATTTATTTTATTTGAAACGAATTTTTGTATGAAAAACTTATAAGTACTAGTAAGTTTTAGAATTAAATCAAATAATTATATTTAAATCAAGCTTATTGAGATTGCAATATTTTAATGGAAAAAATAAGTTTAAAGTATTTCTTTTGATTTTTGAGAAACGTGTTATCATAAATTAAAAATAAAAGTTTTTGTTTTCTTGAAAACAAATTTTTATTTATCCGCCGCAAATTTTATAGAAATATGAAATAAATTATTATATATATTAGTTTGAGGTTTAGGGTGTCACAATAGTAGTATCTAAACAGGTCTGTCTAATCAGCTTGAGTGGGTCGAATGTGTAGTCGAATGTCAGTCATGTCAATTGTGTTTTTTTGTGTAATAATTATTTTCACTATCGTGTTTTTCCCGTTATATTATTGTGTTAAGTGTTGATTGTTTTTCTATAATTATACATATTTTTGAAGTTACTAATTGACTGTTTATTATTTGCTTTGTAGATTTTATTTTTCCTATCTAAGTGACTAAATAGACTATGAAATTATTTGTTAAAATTTGAGTTAGTTGGAATTGTTGATATGATTAAGTAGATTAATTTTTTATTCAACTTGTGACTTGCAATTTTTTGTTTTTTTACTGTTGATAGGTAGAAATAAACTTTTTTTATTGACTAACTATATGTTTTGAAATTATTAATTTAATAAATACTAATTATCCATTAATAGAACTTGTTTTTTTGGATCATAACATGATTATTAAAATTTTGATTTTATTAATGTAATCAATTCAGAACGTTATGTTAGTAGTAGTTTTAAAACATTAAGAAATTAATATTATTAATAATAATAATTTTTGAATATAAGAGGTTGCTAAAACTAAGAATTAAAAAAAAAATTATATGTTGAACACTAACTTATTTTGTAAATTGAAAATAACTCTTGTTTGAATTATTCTTGATAATCTTAAAGAAATTAAATTGAGTTGAATTTTTGTTGATTTATAAAATAACAATAATTCTATAATACTTATTTCAAACCATTGATCTAGATATTATGAACTCATTAGAGTTTAATATGATGTTAGAGTTTTAGATTTTAAGAACCCAATAGTGATTTATAATTGTACAAAATAAAATGGGATCACATGATAAAATGTTTACTAATTGAGAAAGAGAAGGAAAACAAAAAAGAAAGGTTAAAAAAAATTGATTTTAAAGTGTGGATTTTAATTTTAAATCACTTAAGAGTGTTGATGATTATATCTAAATGATTAATGTTTTTATATTGCTTTTGAAATCAATTTAGGGCGTTCATCATGATTTGAAATAGTATAAAACTTATTATTAGCAATAGTAATTCTTGAACATTCACGGTTGGTTGAAATTTTATAGTTAGACTTTTAGAAGAAAAAAATTGTGAAGGGATTAAATTTGATTTATTTTATAAAATGAAATCTTTTATGTTTGAATCATTGTTGGCGTATTTTAGAAAATTAAATTGTGTTGGAGTTGTGTTGGTTCTTAAAATAATAATAAAAATATATATTTATGATAATTTTATATAAAATTTAGATTTGTCACACAAGAGAAAAATAATTTATGTCAAGTTTTACTATGTGTCGGTTAAAAAAAATCTAGAAGATTTATTGTAAAAATAGTTTTCAGAAATCAGGAAAAAAAATATAACAATTTTAGACGCATTGGTGAGTTAGAAAAATTTGTATCTAATTGTATATACATTATTTGATTTTATGTCAAAATATATATTTAAAAAAAATTAAGAGTGTTTAAATATCTTGAGAGGTATTTTGGTGGTTAAGATATTTGTGAAATTTTAGTAATCTTATTGATTTTAAAAATAGTTAAAAAAATTTGTAAGATTTATTAAGAAGTAATCCAAAGACAAGTTTGAAATTTTAAAGAAAAATTATTTTATGGTATTAAAAGATTAGTGATCCTTTTAAAATAATTGAAGTGTTTGAAATCAAATTTTAGAGTATTGATTAACCACTAAAATGATTTATATACTACAAGATTTATTTTAGTTTTATGATTGTTATATTAACTTCGAGTAAAAATAGTTGCTTACTTTACCTGCTAATTGAAAAATCTTTGTTTCAATTTTTGTTAAATGATAAAGATTGATTCAAAAAAAAAAAAAAAAGGTGAATTATTAATTTAATTGTGATAAATTTCTTGTTGTTGGATTGCTATGAGCATATTCTAGGTCATGAGGCCATTTATTGAATTACTTATATGCATGTATATGTGATTACGTGAATGTGTCAATGTTTGTGTTTCAGACGTTCTATGTGTTGGGAATTTGTGAATAATTTTTAGAGCAATTGAGAGTGTTTAAAAGGGAAATAATTCTACATTTCTTTATTTTAATTGGTGATTCATATTGATGTAAGTGTCATTTCTTTTGTTGTTATAACTAATTTTAAATTACAAATAAATTATTGGAAATTTATAATTAAGTGGATTTTTATTTTTTAACTTGAAGTAAAAAGTAGGAGTTGTGGCGCCTCCTTCGCACTCCCAAACCAAATTAAAGATACTCTTAATTATCCATATTAGAATTTGGATGACACAATTACGGTTATACCCTAAATAGTTGACTACTTGAGTAAGAGGGACTAGCTACACTAATGACTCATCGTCGATAAAAGATGCGACAATAATCTGATGTTATTATTGTTAGAAATACTTGTTAATTTTTTTTTTTGAAAAAGTTAAAAATCATGTTCATCTCTTATACAATGTTGAGTGATTATGATTCTTATGTGGAATCAATGTTGAATGTTATAATTGTTTATGTGGTGTGAATATTAGGTTGGAGGTATATACTTAAATTAAATATTTAATTAAGTGTGTTTGATCTCCTAAGTAACTTGCTTAAATAAATAAGTGCATTGTGTTAGTATCTTATTTGTTATATATTGTCTGATTTGCTAAGGGCCTTTAAATATTTTAGGAGTTCTATAAATGAATTTTATGTATTTTTTGAAGGTGAAATATTTTAAATGTTTCACTATCTATCTAACCTATGTGAAATCGGTAGAGTAATTGTGGTTATGATTTAAAAGTTCTTTAAGAAGAGTAAAACTTGTAGAATACTGTTTGAGAAGTTAGTTGAAGTTGAAAGCTTATTTGATATATGGGTTATTTGATCAAACTGGATATAGTAAGTTGTCGTTGACTAAATTCACATGGTTAGTTTTATATATAAATAATGCTTATTATTCATGTTATTTGCTTCATAATTGAGTTGTTGAAGGTGATGTGTTTAATTGATTTATTGTGTCATGCTAGCCTATTATGCTAAGCTAAGGGGTTTTCATATATTGTGCTTGAATGAGTAGTGAAAGTCTTAAAAATGTTTACAGACTAAGTTTGAACCTCAAGTGTGTAGTTAGCTAGATATTAGTTTGTGTATTGTTCACTACAAATTTCAAGGACGAAATTTCTTTAACGAGGAGAGAATTGTTACATCCTAAATTTAAACTATTTTACTAATTAAATAGGATTTTAAATAATTAATCTGATGTTCAAATTATTTTATACTATATGTTGATAAATTTTGAGATTAATTGTCGTTATATGAGTGTTTTCTATGATGTGTTAGTTGTATAAATATTAGATTAAATGAATGATATAAATAATAAATATTATATTTTATTATTTGATATATTTTTTAAAAAAATAATAGTATATTAGTGTAATATTTTAGAGAAAAAGATTTTATGTGTATATATGAGTATCCAATTAATATAATATTTTTCTGTGTGCTTGACTGATGTTAAATATGCACGTAGTTATATGTCAATTATTTATAACTATTTTCTAATTTTAGTAATTTTTTTTATAGATAATTATCTTGAAATAGTAGTCATATTGTGTTTGATTTCCTTTATTTTTATATACTTGTTATGACATTGTAATTTTATATATATTTATTATAATTTAGTAATTAATATAAAGTGTTGAAGTTATATTTATTTATTTTATAATTTAGACTATTCTCTAATGATGGTAAATGTGAGTATTTGGAAAATTAAGTATTATCATAAGGATTATTTGGAATATGAGAGTTTGGATTATTAATGTATTTTAAAGATTAATTACTTTAATTACTTTATTTTATAAAATATTAGTTTTGAAATATTAATAATATTTTAGTAATTAAATTGTGTTAAAAAAATAGTTTTGGTAATTGTTCATTTTATTTAAATAAATAAAAGAAAGAAGTAAAATGTATTTTATGGGTTAGGCCTATATGCAATAGTAATACCTAATTAAAAAAAAATTAATTGAAAACAAAAAGGAAGAAGGAAGTGACCAAGCAATAGAAACAACCACAACCGCACTTAGAAAAAAAAATGTAAGAAGAATATCGGCATCGGTCGATAACAGTTCTAGAAAACTTTCTTATTTATCGTAAGTTCAATTTGAGAGAAACCAATGCAAAAACGATCGTGTGAAAAGTGACTATATTATCCATCGATTGATTTTCTAAATTATGGTAATTTTCCTTAACTGAATTTTGAAATTTAGTTTTTTGAGTATCTTCTCATAATTTATTTTTGACGTTTACCCATAAATTGTCGAGTTAGATTGATTGAAGAACAAAAAGTCAAAGAACAAATTGCTTGTGGAATCATACTTGTGTGTGAAAGTGTCAAAATAAGATAAAGGGTGAGAGAACGTTTGAATTCGTGAGTATAATACATTGTGGGATAAGCGGGAATGGATATTATTCAACTAATTGAGCATAAGGCTTCAATTGGACATTAGTTTATCCTAGTTGCTATTGGTTATTTCACAAAATGGGTTGAAGCCACTTGTTATGCCAATGTGATAAGGAAGGTGGTTGTTAGATTCTTCAAAAGAGAATTGATTTGTCGATATAGTTTGTCAAATATGATTATCGTTGATAACCCGACCAATTTGAACAACAAAACGACGAAGGAGTTGTGTGATAAATTCAAAATTCAGCACCATAACTCTTCACCATATTGTTCAAAGATGAATGAGGCTATAGAAATGACAAATAAGAATATCAAGAAAATCATACAAAAGATGGTAGAAACATATAAAAATTTGAATGAAATACTTCCATTTGCATTACAAGGTTATAGAACATTCGTTCGCACCTCAACAAGGGTAAAAACAAAACTATAAGAGGCAAAGTGGGCTCAATCACGATTTGAACAATTGAATCTCATAGAAGAAAAAAAAATGATAAGTTTGTGTCATACTCAACGATATCAAAAAATACTTAAAAAAGGCCTACGAGAAAAAGAACGTTCTTAGATCATGAAACTCAGACAAATTCAAAGAATGTTCTTAGATCACAAGAACATTCCTGGTTTCAGCAAAAACATTATTTCTTTATGGATGATCTTATCCATTCTCTTACTCATGACAAGTGGTCTACTTCCAATGGATAAATGAGCTTTCATAAGCACTCTTGAAGCCTATAAATAAAGCTTCGCAATGAAGAACAAATCAAAACTTAAAGTGTCAACCAAAACATCACTCACTCAATCATACTAGAGTTTCTCCAATCATTCTATGTTGCAGTTTCATACTTAGTGTGATATTAGAATCAATGCTTACTGAGTTCTAAAATTTAGAATCTATTCATCAAACAATAGTTGAGGAATACCCAGTCTAACAATCTCAAATATCATTACTTTGTAACTCAAGGTTATATTGTTAACATATCTTGAGTAGTTTGTAAAAATCCTTTTATGATTTAAAAGGTAGCTTGTAAAATACTTTTTGAAATAGTGTAAGGTAACCTATGGAAATTCTTTCTAGATAGAAAGTTAGAACTATGTAATAGATCAAGAATGATCTATGAAAAACTGTGTCAAAACCAAGAATGTTCTTGCTTTTAGCAGTTAGCGGAAAATCTCACATTTGTGAGGACTGGACGTAACTCGTGTTGGGTGAATCAGGATATATGCTTGTGTGATCTCTTTATCCCTATCGCTATTTATTGTTTGTCTTAAAATCAGTTTTTATATTGATAAATTGACATTGTTGTTTTCCCACTAACCAATAACGTTCTTCGTTAGTAACCAAGATCGATCTTGAGTTAAACATTTCAGTTTTAAACAATAATTTTTAAAAGGGAAAATGATATTTCAAACCACCTTCCTTATAATTGACATTGGATAAAATTAATATGCTCTTTATGACTTAATTATTAGGTAGAGTTTAAGTAATTGGATTAATGAAGTTTAGTGGCTTAAATTATTTAAAAGGGTTAAGGTTAGAGGTAGAAGAGACATTTGAGTATAGCTTACAAATAATTTTTAATTAAATTTAAGCTATAGTTTATCGTGAGGATTTTCCAAACTTTGCACACCAAAAGTGGTAGAGCTTACTTAGGTGGCCCCAAAATTTTCAATAATGTTTTGACAAATACTACTATTTTACTTTATTTATATCATACATACGTTATTTATAAGAGATATTTTAGTTATAATTGTTGTCAATAAAAATGGATCTATTTAATATATTTTATGTACCAAACCAGATCGAATTTTAATCATATGCAAACCACATTAATTCAAAATTTTATATGTGTACTTCATGTATCCAAATTCTAAAATTACATTTTTTATTCCATTAGAAGTTACTATTTCTCTTCTCTTTGTTTGTGGGGTTGGGTATAAGATGGTGTTCTCAAAGTCAAATATATAATTGTGATCTGACATATATTTTGGTGAAAATTTTTACATATGAATTTGATTGAATGTATGGAATTAGTTAAATTTTATATATAAAAAATATTTATGCTAAAAATTTTGATAAAAGAATAATTATTAATTGCGACAAAGTTGTGGAAACCTAACTATATAAGTCTATAGAATAATTATGGTTTAATATATGCTAATCCGTGATGAATTTCAACTAGACATAACATATGTTAATAAATATACTAATTAATATAGATATTGTGGTGTATGTTGTTGTATATATGAGATCAATAATCGGTGTTTTTTATGAGTAAAATTGTTTTTATGAGTTGAATTGTAGTTGTTGAGTTATTGTTGTCGAGATGTATATTTGAATTTAATATGTGAAGATGACACACTATTTGTGCATCTTGTTATAGGAATTAACTTAATCAAATGACATACATCAAGTAGATTGTATCATATAGATTACTATGTGTGAATCCTCGTTGCATAGCGTAGATGGACCAAATGCACAACTAGAATATGACCTTTGCACGCGTTTAAATTTATATATAAGGTGTTAGCATAATATATTTTTTAAGCATATATTTCAAGAAATTAGTTAAAGAAATATATCTTTTCTTTCATTCAGTGTCAGCATATACCAATACATATTTTGGATCTTTTGATACAAATATATTTCAGCATATATTATTCTTTTCTTTAACTAATATATATCATTTTCTTTTCTCTTCTCTATATATATTTATTGGTATATTGACATAAAATATTAACTATGATTTAAAAGATAAACTATATAAATGATAATTGTATATTTTAATTAAAGTATTTAAGTTATGTAGTAATTTTTAAAATTTTAACATTTTTTCCTACACATATTAAAATATTTTCGAAATGATGCTCATGATGCATTGATGGTTTCAATTGAGAAAACATTGAATAAAGGTACTGGAAATGTCAAATATCATATAAAAAAATTATTTTGTGGTTTAAAAATTTGAAAGTGTTCGATAGATCCAAAATAATATATATTAGTTAAAGAAAAGAAAATGATTTGTATAAAAATAATTTAAAAATACTATGGTGAAAGACAAATAAAAAAAAAGGAAAATAATACAAAAGGTCAAGTAAAGAGCATACGTGACAATACTTAGTTCAGTGGTTTTCTACCACTAATTTGAGTAATTGATTGTATAATTTGAGTGTAATCAGAATTGCAAAATAATATTATCAAAAAAAAATATTATCAAAAAATACATAATAAAAAGAGAGAGAAAATGAATCATTACTCAACATTAAATAAAATAATTATACAGAAGATTGATAACATAAAATATTATCATATAAATGATTGACATAAATTGAAATTAATGAAAAATAGTTTTTTTTTTCATCTAATAATGAAGCAATTTACTATTTTGTTAAAAAAAAACAATTTACTATTTGAAAGAAGTTAAAAATATGTTTTAGTATATAACTATCCATAAAAATATCAATGTTTCATAAAATTTGGTATATGGACATAAAATATTAATCATATTTAAGAGATAAATTATATAATTCATAATTGTAAACTCTATTTTTATTTAAGTATATAAGTTATGTAAAATTTTTTTTTTTAAATTTTAACATTTTTTCCTACACATATTAAAATGTTTTCGAAATAATGCTCAAGATGCATTGATGCTTTGAATTGAGAAAGTATAAGGAATAAAGGAACTCAAAATGTCAAAGATCATATAAAAATAATCATTTTGTAGTTTAAGAATTTGAAAGTGTTCGACCGATCCAAATCAATATATATTAGTTAAAGAAAAGAAAATGATTTATATCAAAAAATAATAATAAAAAAATATTATACTGAAAGGCACAGATAAACAAAATAGAAAAATAATACAGAATTACGTGAAACGCATTTGTGACAATACTTATGAGTGGTTTGGTAGTTTTTTTCGTTAAATTGAATAAGTACTTGAATTCTCAACGTATGAAATCATTACTTAACATTAATTTGAATAATTGATTGTCATAATTTAAGTGTAATCAGAAATGCATAATAATATTATAAAAATATGCATAATAAGATAGAGAAAATATGAAGAGAGAGAAATTGAAAATAATGAAAAATAACTTTTTTTCTTCTAGTAATGAAATAATTTACTATTTTGTACCCAAGAAAAACAATTTAATATTTGAAAAAAGTTAAAAATATGTTTCAGTATATAACCATACATAACAATATTAATATTTCAAAAAATTTGATATAGACATAAAATATTAACCATGATTTAAAATATAAACTATATAATTGATAATCGTAAACTCTATTTTCATTAAAATATATAAGTTATGTAAGAATTTTTAAAATTTTAACATTTTTTCCTACACATATTAAAATGTTTTCGAAATAATGCCCACATGCATGATGGTTTGAATTGAGAAAACATAAGGAACAAAAGAACTGAAAATGCCAAAGATTATATAAGAAAAATCATGGTGTGGTTTAAGAATTTGAAAGTGTTGGACGAATCCAAAATAATATATATTAATTAAAGAAAAGAAAATTTTTTGTATCAAAATTACAAAAAATATTATGCTGAAAGACATAAATAAATAAATAAAAAAGGAAAATAATACAAAAAGTTAGGTAAAGAGCATTTGTGACAATACTTGTGAGTGATTAGGTAGTTTTTTTCATTAAATTGAAAGAGTAATTGAATTTTCAATGTGAGAGGAATTTGAAAGTACCTAAAGTTTGGTGAAGATTTTGAGGAAAAATTGGAAATTCTAATGAAATTTTTCTCATTTGTGAGAGGGATTTGAAAGTACCTAAAGATTTTGGTGAAGATCATCCCAAAAGGGACTGTATTCTTTTTGTAATCTTTGGTGGCAGCAGTGATCATATGGTGGATGATAATATGTGGTAGGTTGAGAAGTTTGCAATTTTGAAGGTGATAGATAACAAAGGCATTGTTGTCGGATACATATTCATGACATCCACAATGGAGAAGTATGGCATGTTGGCTAATGCTATTGAAAACCATTGGAATGGGTTTAAGATAGGTGGAGAGGTGGCGAGTGGACCCTTCTTGGAATAAATCAGATAGCACCTCTGTTTGTTTTAAGTGCATGGAAACATACCAATTACTTCCAAAAATGGCAGGTCCTTGTGTTGAGAGGTCAAGAATGGTAGCCAAAATGTTAGGGGTCAACCTAATTTCAATCCATTTGGCTTGACACTAAAATGTCAGGAATTTTTTTGGCTTGACACTAAAAAGCCCTAATCATATCTGGATAATAGCATTCAGAAGTTTGCATAAATGAAGTCCAACCCAAAGCATTAGTGTGATGTTTGATTTTCATGGAACGTGGTCTTGGTTTGGTGGTTTTAGGAGAAGGCTGAGATGGTTTTGTGAAAGAAGAAAAAATCTCTTTGTTTTTTGTTTGGAGGAGTTGATTGAGAAGGTTTAGAAGAAAATGAAGATATGGATGGGGTGATGGGTTTTGTTGGAGTGATTTTCTTCTCTATTGGAGTTGTGTGTGGAGATAATTCACATGATTCATCAGTTTCAGAAACTGAAATGATGAAGAGCGATGGTTTGGTGTTTGATGTTTTTGAAGTTCCAATTCCTGCTTGGACACACATATAATGTCTTTTTTCTGCTGTAGGATTTCATAAATGTGGAGGAACTTGAGCGAGATTTGGAGGAGGGGATGTGTAGAGAGGTGGAAGGACAATGGACACATGATTTGGGTTAATGGAATTAGGGTTTTTTTCTTGGGAAGATGAAAGATAATCTGAAAACGTGGTATTAGAAGAGGTTGCTGGTGGAGTTGGTCTTGGTGGTGGAAATGATCAACGACTTATGGATATTGAAGATGGTGAAGATGATGATAGTGAGTAGGGATATGCGTTTTGCAAGCAGATGTTGTAGTGCACGCCATTGTTGTGTTATGAGAAGGATTTTTGAGAAAGCACAATTGAGAAAGAAAATGAAGAGTTTGTATTTCTATTGCAGTTTCAGATGATGAAGGGTTTTGAAGTGGTTCAATTTTCGACAAAATTATGAAGAGAAAAAACAATGATGATTTGAACCTTGGGAAGGATAAGAAGTTTAGGGGAAAAACAATGATCTAGAGTGTTGAATTTGAAGAGAAAAAACAATGATGATTTAGAAGAGAAAAAACAATTTTGATTTTGAAGTGAAAAAACAATAATGATTATTTCAATATGTTTTGATCTAGAGCGCCGAATTGGATTTTTAGATAAATTGATTGCACTAGTATTATCATAGTAAATTGGAATGCTTGAGTAATTTACAGAGAAATCTTCAAGTTGATTTTTAATCCAAATAACTTGTGAGCAACAATTAGTTGTTGAGACATATTCAGCTTCAATGGTTGACAAGGCTATTGTGATTTGTTTTCTGCACGACCAACTTATCAATGCTTCACCTAAGAACTGACATGCTCCACTAGTGTTCTTTCTTTTAATTTTATCTATAGCATAATCAACGTCGCAGTAAGCTATAAGATCAAAATGAGAACCTTTTCTATAGCAAAGGCCAAGATCATTAGTTCCAACAAGATATCTTAAAATTTGTTTCACTGCTTTCAAATGAGATTCCTTTGGTGTTGATTGAAATCTAGCACATAATCCTATTACGAATACTTTCAAATGAGATTCCTTTGGTGTTGATTGAAATCTAGCACATAATCCTATTACGAATACTATATCGGCCCACTTATAGTTAAATAAAGCAAAAAATCAATCATTCTTCTATATTCCTTTGTTGAATCAGATTTTCCATTTACATCTTTTTCTAAAGAAGATGATGGATGCATAGGAGTAGACATAATTTTATATTCAATCATTTTGTATTTAATTAATAGATCTTTAATGTATTTTTCTTGACAAATAAAAATACCATTTTCATATTGTTTAATTTGCAACCCAAGAAAATACATAAATCCTCACATCATGCTCATTTCAAATTCACTTTGCATGATTTTTGAAAATCCTTCACACATATTTTCATTTTAGGATATAAATATGAAATCATCTGCATATACTTGAACAATAAGTAAATCATTTTTCTCAGTTTTCTTAAATAATGTAGTGTCAATTTTTCCTCTTGAAAAAAAATTTATAAATAAAAATGAATTGAACCTTTCATACCAAGCTCTTGGTGCTTGTTTTAATCCATATAGAGCTTTGGTAAGTTTGAAAACGTGATTTGGTTTTGATTGATCCTCAAATCCAGGAGGTGGTTTTACATAAAATTGTTCATTTAAAAAAAAAATTTAAAAATGCACTTTTAACATCCATGTAAAACAACTTAATAAGCTTATGAGATGCATATGCAAGAATTATACGAATAGCTTCTAGCCTTGCAACTGGAGCAAAAGTTTATTTGTAGTCTATAACTTCTTGTTGATTATATCCTTGAGCAACTAATCTTGTTGTTTCTTACAATCTTACCTTCTTCATCTATATTTCAGAAAAGCCAACATGTACTAATGATTGTTTGATCCACAAGTACCAAGGTCCATACTTAATATTTCTCAAACTACAGCAATTGTTTCTTCATTGCCTCAATCCAAAATTGATCAACTATGGCTTCATTAATTGATTTTGGTTCAATTCGAGATATCATTGCCATGTTGTTTTCATCATTCTTGAATGATTTTCGTGTTCAAATATCTTCGATTGTTCTCCAGCTTTATGGTGGAGAATGAGACAGATTATTTATCAATCTCTATTTCTTGCAGATTGTTCTATTGCTGCAGACCAGTTTGAATTTCTTATTCTACATCTTTTTTACTCATATCCAAATCATCAAACTCATCAAATAATATATGCATACAAATTTCTACAACTTTAGTCTTTAGGTTAAAGACTTTATAGCCCTTCGACTCGGTTGAATAACCTAAGAAGATTGCTTTGTTTGATTTTGCATCAAATTTTCCAAAACTTCTTTGTTGTTTAAAATATAACAATAACATCCAAAAATGTTAAAATAAGAAATGTTTGGTTTTTTCTGTATATGGGGTTTTTGTTGTTGATTTTTCTTATGGATGCACGATTCAAAATGTAACAAGAAGTGTTAATAGCTTCAGCCCAGAAATATCTTTCAACATTATATTACTCCAAGATTGTTCTTGCCATTTCTTGTATTGTTCTATCTTTCCGTTCAACAACTTCATTTTGTTGTGGAGTTCTTGCACATGATAGATTTTGAGAAATATCAAGTTCATAAATAAATAAAAGCTTTTAAAATAGGCATTTATGAATTCTCCTCCATGACCACTGATGACTCTTCATCATATGCACATTTTTCATTGTTTTTAGTCTTATTTATCTTTAATTCATTAGTAAATTTAAGGAGTTATTTGATGTATTTTGTTGATTTTAGTTCATTGATTTAATGAAATGTTTATGTTCTTATTTCCCTGATTAAGTAGAGATTTTTCGTAGTTTTGCGTTGTCACTTTGATTTAGTGTAGAGCTGAATTTTAGTGTAGTGCTGAAAAATTTCTTCATCAGCATCTTCTTGTTCAGTTTCTTCTAGTTCATCCTTTGTTTGTACTATGATACTTTCTTGATATGCCTTTAGAGCTATTGCTTTTCCTTTTGTGATTGATTTGTCTTCTTGCAGGAATACTTCATGTGCTCTTAAAGTTCCAATTAATTTTTCCAGAGGAAGTGATTCAATGTTCTTGGTCTGGCTTATAACTATTAGGCTTAATTGCAGATTTGGTCCCCCTATTATAGATGAATCACGAAAGTAGTCCCCCCATTTTGTTTCACCCCAGTTTTGGTCCCCAAACAGAATTTTGTTCCAAATTTTGATGAAATTTCATTTTTTAGAGTTGTATTACACCATTTATGATCATATATTTCAGGTACAATTGTTAAATATGAGATCTTGAGGCATGGTGTGACTTAAATAAATGTAGAATAAAAATGAAATTTCAAGAAGTTTTGAACCAAAATTCTGCTTGGGGGACCAAAACTGGGGAGAAACAAAATGGGAGGACTACTTTCGCGATTCGGCTAAAATAGGGGGACAAAAACTGCAATTAAGCCTAGCTATTACTATTGGTCTCCATATGATTGGAAGACACCTCTTGATTTTTCTTACTCTTTCTTGTATTGAGCAAACTTTGCCAAGAGAACGCATTTCATTCAATGATATTGTGAGTATATTTCATCAATAGTTTCTCATTCTTGCATTTCAAACAGTTTGAATTTCCTAATGCCAATTTTTATTTATTATTTCTTTGACATGGCTTGTTCCTTCATGAGGAGTTTGAAGTGTATCCCATACTTCTTTAGTAGTTGTGCATTCATCAACTCTTTCCATTTCTTCCCTTCTTAGTTTTATAATCATTTTTTCATGCTTATATATTCACAACATTCATGTGAATGATTTTTTGAGACTTGATAGCACTTGAACTTCTACAATTTCCCTGAGCATTGGTCTTTCCTTTATAGGAATTTTAGAATAATGGTCAAAAGAGTTATTGGTATGCTCTATCAGTTTTAACCAAAACAAATATATATGAATAAAAATATTTTAGCCTTTGAACACTTTATGAAATCTGTTTGACTGGGAGTTTTTCTTCTTTTTTTTTTCATCAAATTTCTCTTGTGTTTATTGATCCTTTATACTTCAGATGTATTTGTTGATGTTATTGCTTTGATATGGAGATTTAATTCTCTCAAAAGAGCTTGGAGATGTTGAGACAAAATCTCTCTCAATTGGTTTTAGTGATAACAAAATTAATTAAAAGATTATGATTATGTTTAATGACTAATTTGTGCTTTTGAGTGTATTCATATAAGAAAACAGGTTATCATTCATTAAGGAAAAAGAAGAAAATTTTGAGTTAAATGCTAAGTATGAAAAATGCAGAGGAGGGCCTCACGAGCTGAGGAAACTGCAGTTTTGTATCCTCGCTTTTTTCAATTCATTAAACAAAGGAATAATAGTATTAAAGAATGAATTATTTGAATTCATTCAACAAGGGCATAATAGTATTAAAGAATGAATTGTTTGATTCATTCAATAAAGGCAAAATACTATTAAAAATAATTAAAGAAAGGCCTTTGAAGAAAAGTAGCAAGAATGCAAAAGAAAGGTACGAGGAATGATGATATTAGCTTGTGCCTATAGTCAACATTTTGAAATGCATCCCAACACTTTATGAAAGCAACTCATCATGTCATAGGCAAAAGGCTACATGTATTGTTATGTGATTCAAATGGATTATAAAGTCAAATATTCAAAAAGGCAACAACAAACATGTCCTAAATAAATTGATCACATGTCTTAAGGCAAGGAAAGAAGAAAAAGACTTCACATGAAGCCTTCACAAAGTCTTGAAGAAAGGAATGAAAGGGACATCACATGTTCTTACAAGGCATTAAATGGAAGAAAGATAAAAAGCTCACATGTGAAACTTTATCAAGGCATTGAAGAAAGAGAAGGAAAATGACTCCACACAATATTTAAATCTTAAAGAAAGGAAAGAGAATAGGACAACACGTGTCCCCAAGAGCCAAGAAAACAGCTACCTCGTACTAGAACATGGAATGCATATATCAAATAAGTTGAATGGCATTTTTGTAATTATGAAGAAAAACCTTGGCATTTCTCAAATGGATTTTCCAACGGTCATAAAAGGCTTGGCTTATGAAATGAACATCACAAGACCTCTATAAATTGCAGCAAGCTGATCTTCATCAAAACACAACACACTTGCATAAAAAGATCAAGCATCTTAAAGCTATCAAGAGCAAAACACCCTCACTTCTTACTTTCTTTGATCCTACACTATATCTTTGTAAATCTTTTGAGAAAGTATTAAGTATCAATCACTCTCATATCACTTTGTAATTTCCTTGTGAGTTACACATGGAAATATTCAGAAATTGATTGTAAGCTTGGTGAAGCTCAATAATACACGATTTGTAATCATCCTCGGTGTGAGGATTGATCTGTTTGAAAGTTAGTGAAATCTCACAAGGGTGTGAGGACTGGACGTAGCCATCTTTAGGTGAACTAGTATAAAACTGTGTGTGTCTCTCTCTTATTCTACTCCTACTCTTTTGCTCAACTTAGATCTAACAAGTTGAAAAATCTCATCCTCGAGCTAGCCATCCTCAGTGAGAGGATAGTTTTTAAAAACACTTAGAAATTATTTTTAAACACCAAAATCCCTATTCAACCCCCTCTTCTAGTGATATTTAGCTACATCAGGAGAATGATGATGAACTTCTGTAGAATTCTGGAGATTGATAATCAATCTGGAGTTTCAGTCATTGAACTTTCTAAAGATTGATAATCAATCTGGATCAGATTCATTCTTGATCATTCTTGATGACATCCTGACTAATCTGGATGTCTTTTAAAATTCAAGATTGTTTAACTCTCTTGACATGTAAGCTAGAGAAGGTTTAGTCTTTTTTTAACTTGTGTGATTCATGACCTTTTCTCTTTGTGATTCAAATGCTTTCTTTGATTAGAATGGATCCTACTTGATCTTTGTCAAGTACTGATAACATTAACATGAACTTCAGAGGCATAATCTTCATTGAACTAATAGAGATTTATGGATCTTGAGACTGTGCTGATCATAGGTATTATTTTAAAATACAAGATTGTTTAACACTCTTGACATGTAAGCTAGAGAAGGTCCAGTCTTGTTTTAACTTGTGTGATTCATGACCTTTTCTCTTTGTGATTCAAATGTTTTCTTTGATTAGAATGGATCCTACTTGATCTTTGTCAAGTACTGATAACATTAACATGCACTTCAGAGACAAAATCTTCATTCAAATAATAGAGATTGATTGATCTGGAGACTGTGATGATAAGTTTTGATCTTAGAGAACATTCTCCATTTTCACATATTTGGTCGAAATAACATCATATATGAGCCGTAAAGTTTGAGATAGCTATTGTTATAAATTATGGATTTCGGTTTTGAAACTAAAATGTTAATGATTATGACAAATCTATTAATATTAATAATAGTTTGAATGTTTATAAATTAAAATTCTAATATATCCGATTTAAAACAAAATCACAATTAACAGAAATATCGATAATTAAAATGATCAATTGAGAGAACAAAATATTTTATTTGAATTTCTATTTTTAATATTAGGTAAATATATATATATATATATATATATATATTATACAAATATTTAAAAATAATAGATAAAATCACGATGTCTATTTGAATTTTATTCCATTTTATTTTACTAAAATGAATTAAATTTAACTTTTTTATAATATTAATTGACATGAAATTAAAATAATTCATTTTCAATTATTTGTATTTGATGTATACTTATAATTGTTTGACAATTCATATTTTGTAATCGTATTGTTATAAATTTTGGATTTCAGTTTTGAAACTAAAATATTAATAATTATGATTACTCTATTAATATTAAAAATAGTTTGAATGTTTGAAAATTAATCATCTAATATATCCAATATAAAATTTTATTGAAAGAAGACAAAAAAAATTAGGAATTAAAGAGATTAAAACAAGGGAAAATCTATTTAGGAACTGAATAGAGGAAACTCTCTATGAAGACATACACTTCAACTTTTTGACTGCGATGGAAAATATTTGCAGTGCGGAGAAATTAATATGAGATTGCAGCAATTAAATTAGCATATAAGACGAAAAGTAAACAATTAAATGTTTCTATAAAATGAAAAGGAAATTATCACGCAACTTAATTCTACCATTTTAACTCAATTAAATATTTGGCTAGTAAAATGAACACGGAACAATTAAAGAGATTAAATGTCAAAAGATTACGATGAACTTTTGTTGACTGAATTACAATGAAAATTTTAAGAAGTCTATAAATAACAAATTAACAAGATGATGGAGACCAAGACAAAAAGAAACTTGATCGTAAATTTCTTTTAAAATGGCTAATCTCGTCTCAAACTTTTTTCATTTGTTTGTCATTCTAGTTCTAGTTGCAACTGGTAAGTAGTATACATCAATTTCTTCATAACTCTTAGACATTTTGTGTTCATTTTAAACTCCACATTATTATATTTGAGTCACATTTTAGGTTGGGATGCTGCCCTAACCAATTTTTATTATGAAAAACATACACTAGTAAAAAATACCATGGCTTAAAGTCACTTGTAATTTTAATGATATTTAAATACATTCTTCACAAGTATAACTTTATTTTTCTCTTTAATTGTAAAATTAAGACAATGATTTGATAGGTATCCGTTCAATGAGTTGAATATTGAAAAATGCATTTGTGTTTTTCTATATTTTTATTGAACTAACATCATATATGAGGCGTAAAGTTTGAAATAGCTATTAGTTTATACTTGCCAGAAATGTCATCAATTGGTATTAGAATTTTAAATAAATTTTTAACATTGATTTGCGATTGATGAATGTGGTTGTAGCTTCCTCTTAAATATTTGATTATAATTTGAAGGTTCAAATTATCATAAACAAAATCTAATAATTATTTAATTATTAATATATTATTATTATTATATAACAGCTGGGAACATGAGGCTAACGGAAGCAGAAACGATATGTACAGCATATTTTGGCGCATGTGGCCCAACTGGGGATTGTGAGAAAAAGTGCAATGCCTTTCACAAAGGTGGTCAAGCGGCATGTGACTTGGGCCTATGTACCTGTGTTTATGGGTGCCCACCTCAAATGTAATACCACTTGGTAAATGGATATGATTTAGGAACAATAAAAGTTATTTTACACTAAAATGTTTTATGTGTACAACATGATACATGCACTTTGTCTAAACCATAATGAGAGACAGTAAAAGAGTAAAATATTGTTATACTAATTTTCTTTATACTGATACAATATGTGGTTTTATACTTTAGTAAAAAAAAATGTAAAAATTTATAAGCCTTCCTAATTATATCTTCATATGTTTCATACATATGCATAGCTATATAATTCCAACGCAATATATAGCAAAATTTTAAGTCTAAAAATGTGTTATGTGTTGTCTTATGTTGTTAGTTTGTCCAAGAAACTCTTACTTTAAAAATAGATATAATTTTTCATCCCATTGAAATTAAGAACACACATGTTCCACTAGTGTTCTTTCTTTTAATTTTATCCCCAGCATAATCAACGTCGCACTAAGCTATAAGATCAAAATGAGAATATTTTCTATAGCAAAGGCCAAGATCATTAGTTCCAACAAGATATCTTAAAATTTCTTTCACTGCTTTCAAATGAGATTCCTTTGGTGTTTATTGAAATCTAACACATAATCCTAATGAGATTCCTTTGGTGTTTATTGAAATCTAACACATAATCCTAATCAGATTTTCCATTTACATCTTTTTCTAAAGAAGAGGATGGATGCATAGAAGTAGACATAATTTTATATTCAATTATTTTGTATTTAATTAACAGATCTTCAATGTATTTTATTTAACAGATCTTTATCACTTTCATATTGTTTAATTTGCAATCCAAGAAAATACCATAATCCTCACATCATGCTCATTTCAAATTCACTTTGCATGAGTTTTGAAAATCCTTCACACATATTTTCATTTGTGGATCTAAATATGATATCATCAGCATATACTTGAACAATAAGTAAATCATTTTTCTTAGTTTTCTTAAATAATGTAGTGTCAATTTTTCATCTTGAAAAACCATTTATAAAAAAATGAATTGAACCTTTCATACCAAGTTCTTGCTGCTTGTTTTAATCCATATAGAGCATTGGTAAGTTTGAAAACGTGATTTAGTTTTGATTGATTCTCAAATCCAGGAGGTGGTTTTACATAAAATTGTTCATTTAAAATACATTTAAAAATGCCCTTTTAACATCCATGTAAAACAACTTAATAAGCTTATGAGATGCATATGCAAGAATTATACGAATAGCTTCTAGCCTTGCAACTAGAGCAAAAGTTTATTTGTAGTCTATAACTCCTTGTTAATTATATCCTTGAGCAACTAATCTTGTTGTTTCTTACAATCTTACCTTCTTCATCTAATTTATTTCAGAAAAGCCAACATGTACTAATGATTGTTTGATCCACAAGTACAAAGGTCCATACTTAATATTTCTCAAACTACGGCAATTGTTTCTTCATGGCCTCAATCCAAAATTGATCAACTATGGCTTCATTAATTGATTTTGGTTCAATTCCAGATATCATTGTCATGTTTTTTTCATCATTCTTGAATGATTTTCTTGTTCGAATCTCATTGATTGTTGCTGCAGACCAATTTAAATTTCTTATTCTACATCTTTTTTACTCATATCCAAATCATCAATCCCGTCAAATAATATATGCATATTGATTTCTACAACTTTAGTCTTTAGGTTAAACACTCTATAGCCCTTCGACTCGGTTGAATAACCTAAGAAGATTGCTTTGTTTGATTTTGCATCAAATTTTCCAAAACATCTTTGTTGTTTAAAATATAACAATAACATCCAAAAATGTGAAAAATAAGAAATGTTTGGTTTTTTCTGTTTCTTCAGATTTCATATGAGGTTTTGTTGATGATTTTTCTTATGGATGCACGATTTAAAATGTAACAAGAAGTGTTAATAGCTTCAGCCCAGAAATATCTTTCAACATTAGATTATTTTAAGATTGTTCTTGCTATTTCTTGTATGGTTCTATCTTTCCGTTCAACAACTCCATTTTGTTGTGAAGTTCTTGCACATGATAGATTACGAGAAATGCCAAGTTCAAAAAAAAAAAGCTTTTAAAATAGGCTTTTATGAATTCTCCTCCATGATCATTGATGACTCTTCATCATATGCACATTTTTCATTGTTTTTAGTCTTAATTATCTTTAATTCATTAGTAAATTTAAGGAGTTATTTGATGTATTTTGTTGATTTTAGTTCATTGATTTAATGAATTGTTTATGTTCTTATTTCCTTGATGAAGTAGAGATTTTTCGTAGTTTTGCGTTGTCACTTTGTTTTAATGTAGTGCTGGAAAATTTCTTCATCAGCATCTTCTTGATTAGTTTCTTATGGTTCTTTCTTTGTGTGTACTATGATACTTTCTTGATATGCCTTTAGAGCTATTTATTTTCGATTCGTGATTGATTTGCCTTCTTGCAGACATACTTTATGTCCTCTTAAAGTTCCAATTAATTTTTCCAGAGGAAGTGATTCAAGGTTCTTGGTCTGGCTTATAGCTATTAGGCTTAATTGCAATTTTGGTCCCCTATTATAGCAGAATCGCGAAAGTAGTCTCTCCATTTTGTTTCTCTTAAGTTTTGGTCCCCAAACATAATTTTGGTCCAAATTTTGATGAAATTTCATTTTTTTTTAAGTTGTATTACACTATTTATGATCATATACAGCATATTTAGGCGTATGTTGCCCAACTAGGGATTATGAGAAAAGGTGCAATGCCTTTCACAAACGTGGTCAAGCGGCATGTGACTTGGGCCTATGTACCTGTGTTTATGGGTGCCCATCTCAAATGTAATACCACTTGGTAAATGGATATGATTTAGGAACAATAAAAGTTATTTTACACTAAAATGTTTTATGTGTACAACATGATACATGCACTTTGTGTAAACCATAATGCGAGACAGTAAAAGAGAAAAATATGGTTATACTAATTTTCTTTATACTGATACAATATGTGGTTTTATACTTTAGTAAAAAAAAAAGTAAAAATTTGTAAGCCTTCCTAATTATATCTTCATATGTTTCATACATATGCATAGCTATATAATTCCTACGCAATATATAGCAAAATTTTAAGTCTAAAAATGTGTTATGTTGTTCAAGAAACTCTTACTTTAAAAATAGATATAATTTTTCATCCCATTGAAATTAATCAATTTTTTTTTACAGGTTTCACATTTTTTAAGAAAATATTAAAAATATAACAAAATATATTTGATTTGCAATCTAAAATATATCGTAAAGATATATTTAAAATTATTTTATAAAAATATATCTTAAATACCTATAGCATCATGAACACTAGAATATTTATATATTTCTATAGATGCACATTTTTTAGATGTTAGATATCTCATTATTTAATATGTTAGATATCTTTAATTGTGAGATGGTTATATAAGTTGTTCATTACGCATTGCTTAAATAAGTCATATGTATTATTTGATGTATTTGAATAATTTTTTTATAATTCAATATACTATTATTTGATTTTTTGATTTCCATCTAGAACTCTAATATAATATTAGAGAGATAATTATTCGACTACTCTTTGGAAAAAATTTCTTTGGAAAATTTAATAGAAATTTAATTGATTTATGTTTTTTATTTTTTCAACTTTTAACTCAATTTTCTCTATCAATTCTCAATGAATTTTTGTGAGACCAATGCTTATTTTGATGAGAATTAAGTCTAATTTTTAATGAGAGAAACTTAGGAGTAAAATACCGAACGTATATTCATATTGGTTCATAGTCAACATTATATCATTTTCATTTCAAGTTTTATATTAAGAAGTTTATCTACTCAACTAAGTAAATTACGTTCAGTTAGCCTAAAAAACAATTAATTACTAAGACTAAACAATTATAATCTCATAAGTGACTCAACTACAACACTCAATAGTCAGTAGAAAACAACAACTCTTCATAGTAATTAACA
Organism: Cicer judaicum; assembly: GCA_037974835.1. Lineage (NCBI taxonomy): Eukaryota > Viridiplantae > Streptophyta > Magnoliopsida > Fabales > Fabaceae > Cicer > Cicer judaicum. Next base: position 1,047,054 of record JBBPBS010000361.1, read on the forward strand.
CAAACACATAACATGCATTCTTATTCATCAAATATATGAAATCAAATAGGATTATTACAATACTCAAACATACAAATTATGAACATTTTCTGGCAACATGTGATCACGATCCTCCTCTGTTTGTACTGTGATACTTTCTTGAGATGCCTTTTATGACACCCTAAACCCCAATTAAATTTTTTTTTTTTATTTACGATAAAATGAAGAATATCTCATAATCACAAACATGTCACGTGAATTTAAAATTTCCATCAAACATACTGAAATCGAAATCATAATGTCAAACAACAAAATCCTTTTTGAAATACACGTACTTATGTTTTAAATTCAGTGTAAATAAAGTCCCCACCCGATGTCACTATCAGAGCGGAAATTCCCAAAATAAAAATACTCCAAATAACATTAATACAATGAGTATAAATAGAGTCTCCCAGACATGACGGCTTCCGCCTCTCTAATGGTATTGGTCGTCACCTGCAACTTACAACTCGTCTGCGTCCGTCGCTTGTGTTGCACAGTAGCTCCCGGCCTTAGGGAATAACCCACTAATCCACTTAGGAATTCCCCACTAGGTGTACCCCCAAGGTCTATCAGTCTTTCTTTACAGTTCGACTGTAGCCCTCCACGATCAGGCTCATTCAGTTGTACTTCCCCGAATCACTAGGTTTGTCAGACCCTCCCTATATGATGACAAAATAATCTTAACTCCAAAATCTACAACACGTATCTCAGACTTACTCGATCATCACAACTCAATAAGTTTCAATATCATTTCATAATATTTCATCATTATATATCTTTATCAGTCAATCATAATAAAATCACAATATTTGGTTTGCAATACTCACAATACACAATCCAATTCCATCAAGCACATAATAAAGAATTCAATAGGTGGCACATTGTAGTAACATCACAAATTCAATCAAGTGACAACAACATTCAAGTACATATCAAGCATACATTAACAATCAACATAAGATTCCATAAAATCAAATAGCATGCAATCTTGATATAAATTCACGACAATTCTATAGGTTGCTAAATTATATTTTAGTCCTCACATTTACCATTCCCATTTTATTAATTAATTATTATTACTCAATAGGGCTCCACTGTACGTAGTAAGCCCCGAATGAACATTTGGGAATTTCGGCATTCCCGTTCATCTCACGTTATTCTATACTCATAAAATCGAACCTCATCTCACCCCTTACCTCAACTGAAGATTCCGTCCAATGAATCTGATCTGCTAACGAGTCGTTTCTTTATCAGTCGTCGTCTCTAATAGTCCGCGAGGGAATTAAAACCACACAACCACAAAATACAAATAATTACTTACTATGAATAAATAAATAAATAAATAAATAACAAAATAAATAATAAATAAGTAAATGAATAAACACGTGATAAAATAAATAATAAATAATTAAATAAGTAAATGAATGAATAAATAAATGATAAAATAAGTAATAAATAATAAATAAATAAGTAATGAATAATAAAATAATAAATAAATAAATAAATAAGTAATGAATAAATAAATAATAAATGAATAAATGAATAAATGAATAAATAACAAAATAAAACAAACAATAAATAATAAATAATTGAATAAATAATTAATAAAATAAATAATAACTTAATTAATAAACAAATAAATAGATAATAATATAAATAATAAATAATAATTAAATAAGTAAATGAATAATAAATAAATAGATAAATAAGTAAAATAGTAAAATAATTAATAAATAATAAATGAATAAATGAATAATTAATAAAGTAAATAATAATTAAATTAATAAACGAATAAATAAATAATATTATAAATAATAAATAAATAAATAAGTAAATAAATAAATAAATAAAATAATAAATAAATAATTAAATGAATAAATAAATTAATTAATTAATTAACGAAACATCTACTGCTTATAATATAGCCCAAAAATATGTTTAATATTATTAAACACTCATATTACTATAATCAAATTTTTATTTAACAAACTATGATATAAGAACTAAATATTAAGCAAATTTATCATTACAAAATAAATAAAAATAAAAATAACACATGCCCTGTATTGATGTAATTTGATGAAATTGGGAAAAGTATATTAAATTGATGGAGAAAGGAACATAGGCTCTCTTCCATTTATTCAAATCAAATTGTATCATTTGATGGGATTAAGACCTATATATACAATTGCTCTAGTGTACTACTATATGGTTGTATTGCCGTCAGAAACTAGGGATGAATAGTTGTACTGTTGTTAGAACTCATGGAAGAAATACAGTAGCTGGGACTAAGGCTGGAATAAGGCGGCTGCCATGTTACACTAGGTTCTTTCTATTCTAACCTATCACCAGATGCACTGTGGTTTATAATGTATTATTATTATTATTATTATTATTATTATTATTATTATTATTATTATTATTATTATTATAAAAGAAAAATAAAGTGATACAGCGTTAAACAATTACAATATAGACATGATTTTTGATATTAAAATAGAAGGTATATCAATGCAATTAGCAATGTTTCCTTGTTGTCTAGTGCACACTATAAAACATTGAATTATAATCACAATAAGCAAAGTATTTAGGCTTAACACAAATTTTAGACTCTCTTATATAACCTAAGATTATAATTATAAAACCTAAGATTATAATTATAAAGCATATAAATAAAATATATACGATCATATAATAATTAAAAACGTAAGGAAATTATGCACAATATTAATACAAATCAGTCAAGTCCTAAATTGAATATTGACCTTGAATATGAAAAAAATTATATGCAATTAGTACTCATTTTGATTCAAGGCTCTCAAATTTGTATGTCGATAAATATAGCAGAATAATAATTTGAATAAATTGTTGGTTTATAGGAAATGAATAAAAGGAAATAGGGAATTAAAGACTGAAGACTAATATGAAGGACAATGATCCTACCAAATCTTTAGAGTTTTTGACAAATTCATAAAATGAAGATTTAATAAAAAAATAATATGACAGAAAATCTGTATAGATAGCAAAATATACTAACCGTATAAAAGTTAAGCCATTTCTACGAGAATTTCTTTTCTGTTTTGGAATTTGTGGGATATAGCATGTGCCTAGCCAAATTTCTTTTCGGAACAGGAAGTAGAGCAAATGTCATCCTATATCCTCTCATCTATATATATATTAGTGAATTTAGGTTTTTTGTTATCTGGGCCTGTTCACAAAATATGGGCTGGTTATTGCCATAATCCCTCCCCACTATTAGAATTTATTATTATTATTATTATTATTATTATTATTATTATTATTATTATTATTAACTCACTCTATTAGTGCTAAATAATAAATTAATATAGCAGTACAATTTCACTTCTTATAGTATTTTATTTATATATATATATATATATATATATATATATATATATTATTTTATTAAGTTACATACAATTAAAATCAATCATTTAAATCAATTACTGAGGCAAACACATAGACATACATAAAGAGATTAGAATACATATTAACACTCATATATAAAAATAAAAATAAATATAATATTATATCATTATACTATTTAAAATAAGGTAACGAGAAATTGGGGTGTTACACCTTTAGAGTTATTACCTTTCCTTTCTTGATTAGTTTGTCTTCTTGTAGCAATACTTCATTTGCTCTTGATTAAGGTTTTTGGTCTGGCTTATAGGTGCTACTATTGGTTTCTATATGATTGGAAGACATCTCATGATTTTTCTTACTCTTTCTTGTACTGAGTAAGCTTTGCCAAGAGAACGCATTTCATTCACTATTGTTGTGAACCTTGAGTATATTTCATCAATAGTTTCTCCTTCTTGCATTTCAAACAGTATGACAATGTCTATTCTTGTTTCTTTCAAATGGCTTTTTCCTTTATGATGAGTTTGTAGTGTATCCCATACTTCTTTAGCAGTTGTGCATTCATCAACTCTTTCCATTCATCAACTATTTCCCTTTCTTCCCTGCTCAAAGCACACGATAAGAATATTTGACCTTTAGATTTAAGGTGTACCTTAGTTTTATCTTCATTTGTATATTCGCAACAGAGTTTGAATCATTTTGATCAACTCTTGGTATGAAATCTCCATCTGTAATGATACACCACATTCATGTATCTTGAGATTTCAGAAACAGATGCATCTTATTATTCCAGAAATAATAATCAAATCAATCAAAGTAAGGTGGTCTATTTGAAGTTCCTCCTTCAACAATCTATTTTTCTTTTGACATCTTTTCTTCTAGATCTTTTCTCTAGCACTTGTTAGATGTTTTAATCTTTGTAGAGACAGTGCTCTGATGTCCATTGAAGTAGCAATGTTGATTTACAAGGAAGGGGTTTGAATTGTAAATGTTCCTATTTAAAAATTCCTAAAAAACTTAACAATTTAACTCAAGAATGATCTTGGTTAAGAAAACATAAAACGAAAAACGTTATTGATTTATACCAAAAAACGGAGAACATATTTGGTTACCTTAAAATCTGAAATTTAGTTCACGTATTTAACTTAAATAATTAATCACGCTTATTAAATAACGAGATAAGAAAAATAATACCACACAAGGATGTATCCTGGTTCACCCAACGTGGGCTACGTCACGTCCTCACAATTGTAATACTTTCCACTAAGTGTTCAAAACAAAGAACCTTCTTGAATTTACAACACCTAGTTCAGATCAACTTTGATCTATTGCAAACTCAATTTCTTACCACCCAGAAAGAGATTTAATCAGGTTATTTATTAGCCTAGATAAGATTTCTTACAATCTACCCAAACTATACTAAACTCTTATAGTTTGAGTTTTACAATAATGATGTGATTGTTTTGATAGAATATGAGATGTCTCAACTCTTGTTTGAGATTCAATTCTTTACAAAGAATTCAGTACAATAATAACAGAGTATTGGTAAGTGAATATGTATGATTTTTTTAGATTTGATAGCACTTGAACTTCTGCAATTTCCCTGAGCATTAGCCTTTCTTTTATAGGCGTTTTAGAGCAATTAATAATAGTCAAAAGAGTTGTTGGTATGCTCTATCAGTTTTAACAAAAACCAATATATATGAATAAAAATATTTCAGCCTTTGAACACTTTATGAAATATGTTTGAATAGGTGTTTCTCTTTATTTTTCATCAGATTTCTCTTGTATTTAATGATCATTTATACTTCAGATATATTTGTTGATGTTATTACATTGATATAGAGATTTGATTCTGTCAAAAGAGCTTGGAGAATGATCGCGAACTTCTGTAGAATTTTGGAGATTGATTATCAATGTGGAGTTTGAGTCATTGAACTTTCTGAAGATTGATAATCAATCTGGAGATTCATTCTTGATGACATGATGATTCATATGGATGTCTTTTAAAATTGAAGATTGTTTAACTCTCTTGACATGTAAGCTAGAGAAGGTTCAGTCTTGTTTTAACTTGTGTGATTCATGACATTTTCTTTTTGTGATTCAAATGCTTTCTTTGATTAGAATGGATCCTACTTGATCTTTGTCATGTACTCATAACATTAGGATGAACTTCAGAGGCAGAATCTTCTTTGAACTAATAGAGATTGATTGATCTTGAGACTGTGATGATCAGTATTGATCTTAGAGAACATTCTCCATTTTCACAGATTTTGTCCAGAATGTTCTCATTTATTTATCTATTTAGTTTTTATCTGATTTATTTGTTTTGCTTGATTCCTATCTTTGAATTAATCCACTCAAAAGCACAAATTAAATAAACATAACTTTTTAGAATCATAATTAATATTTTTAATTAAAATTTATTTATTTTTATCAAAACTTTATAATGAGAGTTTGTCTTAACACAACCACCTTATTCAAATGAAGGAGGTGATGCACATCACACCGAAAGCGGGACGGGAAATCTTTGCCAGTTCTCTTAAAAATCAAAAAAAGCAGAAAACAAGAATAAAATCCATTGAAATTTACTTTATTACTGAAAAAGTTAAATTACTTCATCAGAAAACATGAATAAAATCAAATTTTCCTCAAAAGAGAATAATATTAATTTATATAAAAATCCTATAAATAATGAGTTTACATTCTTGAGTAATTACTAATATTAAGGTTCTAGATAGAAATTATAAAATTTAAGAAAAGTATATTAAATAATAAAAAAATTATTCAAGTACATTAATAATACATAAGACTTATATAGTCAATGTGTAACAACTAGTTAGTAACTAATAAATAAAGATATATAAAATCCCTCTAAAGATAGAACATGCTAAATACACTTTGACCTTGAAAAATTGCAAGAAAAAATACTGAAAAAGAGATGACTAAAACAATTTGAGAGAAAAAAACAAAAGAAAATGAAGAAAAAAAGGAGAAACAACAAGTTTTGATGGAAGAAAGAAGGAGAGAAAAATAAACAAATTATTCAAGAATTAAATAAAAAAGAAAAGATAAATTAATTAAATTTCTACAAAAGCAATACAAATTTTTTTTTTTGAGAAATAGTAGTGGAATAATTATATCTCTAATATCATATAAAGATTCTAGATGGAAATTAGCAATTGAGAGCATAGTATATTGAATTATAAAGAACTAATCAATTAGATCAAATGATACATATAACTTATTTAATCAATGTATAATTAACAACCAATTAGTATAACTAGCTATACTAAATATTATACTTAACCCACTAATAAATAAAGATATCCCACATAAAAAATAATAAGATATATCTGTTACATCTTAAAGATGTGCAACTATAGACATATATATATATATATATATATAT
>JBBPBS010000361.1:1054501-1112358 GCA_037974835.1 Cicer judaicum
ATATATATGTACAAAGTCATTATGTCTCTTTGATATTTAGTATCTTTGAGTATTGGTCAGTTTACTAAAATTAATTGAATTTAATTTGTTATTTCATATTATTAATGAACATGAAATTAAAATAATTCATTTGTAATTATTTATATTTGATGTATATATATAATTGTTTGACAATTAATGTAACCATGATTATAAATTTTGGATTTCGATTTTGAAACCAAAATATTAATGATTATGATTATTCTATTAATATTAATAGTAGTTTGAATGTTTGTAACTTAAAATTCTAAAATATCAGATTTAAAATTAAAAGTTTCACAATAATCCCAAAGATCGATGATTAAAATGATCGAGCGAGAGAACAAAAATGATTTATATTTGATTTTGTACTTTAAATATTGGTAAATATAAATATAGTATATAAATATACATATAGTATATAAATATTTAGAAATGTTGGACAAAGTCGGGATCTCTCTTTGATTTTTGGTCTCGTTGAATTTTGATCAATTTTATTTTAATGAAATTAGTTTAATTTCATTTGTTATTTTATAGTGTTAATTGACATGAAATTAAAATAATTATTTGCAATTATTTGTATTTTATATATACTTAAAATTGTTTGACAATTAATATTTTATAAATCAATTGTTATAAATTTTGGATTTCAGTTTTGAAACCAAAATGTTAATGATTATGATTACTCTATTAATGATAATAATAATTTTAATGTTTATAAATTAAAATTTTAATATATATGATTTAAAATTTTTGAATTACCCCAAAAGGCCGATAATTAAAGTGATCAAGTGAGAGAACAAAAAATATTTATATTTGATTTTCTACTTTGAATATTGATAAATATATATAGTATATAAATATTTAGAAATAATAGACAAAGTTGTCTCTTTTATTTTTGGTGTCTTTGAATTTTGGTTGGTTTTATTATACTTAAATTAATTAAATTTAATTTGTTGTTCTAATGCTAATTGACATGAAATTAAAATAATTCATTTGCACTTATTTGTAATTGATATACACTTATAATCGTTTGATAATTAATATTTTGTAACTGAATTGTTATAAATTTTGAATTTTCGTTTTGAAACTAAAATGTTAATGATTATGATTACTTTATTAATATTTATAATAATTTGAATATTTGTAAATTAAAATTCTAATATATCCGATATAAAATTAAAAATTTCACAATTTCTACAAAGATTGATGATTAGATGATTAAAATGACGTGTGAGAGAAAAAAAAATATTTACATTTGATTTTCTACTTTTAATATTAATTTATAACTTTATAGTATTAATTGACATGAAATTAAAGTAAATCATTTCTAATTATTTGTATTTGATGAATACTTATAATTGTTTCATAATTACCCCCAAAGGCCGATAATTAAAGTGATCAAATGAGAGAACAAAAAAAATTTATATTTGATTTTCTACAAAGTTGTCTCTTTTATTTTTGATGTCTTTGAATTTTGGTTGGTTTTATTACACTGAAATTAATTAAATTTAATTTGTTGTTCTAATGCTAATTGACATGAAATTAAAATAATTCATTTGGACTTATTTGTAATTGATATACACTTATAATCGTTTGATAATTAATATTTTGTAACCGAATTGTTATAAATTTTGAATTATATGTGCATATAATATATACATTTAGAAATGAAGGACAAAGTCATGTGAATTTCGACCTGATTTATTTTATTGAAATTTATTAGATTTAATTTATTGTTTTACAATGTTAATTGATATGACATTAAAATAATTCATTTGAAATTATTTGAATTTATGTTTGATTGACAATTAATATTTTGTAACTAAAATGTTTTAAATTTTGAATTTCGGTTTTGAAATCAAAATATTAATGATTATAATTACTCAATTAATATTTATAACTGTTAGAATATTTGTAATTTTCTACTTTAAATATTAGTATATATATATATATATAAATATTTGAAAATGATTAACAAAGTCATGATGTCTATTTGAATTTTAGTCATTTTTATTTTACTAAAATTAATTAAATTTTTTCTATAATATTAATTAATATGAAATTAAAATAATTCATTTGCAATTAATTGTATTTGATGTATACTTATAATTGTTTCACAATTAATATTTTGTAACCGAATTTTTATAAATATTGGATTTCGGTTTTGAAACCAAAATATTAATTAATATTAAAAATAATTTGAATGTTTATTAATTAAAATTTTAATATATATTTAAAATTTTGTCGAAAGATAACACAAAATTAGGGAAGCGATTAAAAAACGAAAAAAAAATTATTTAAAAACTTAAAAGAGAAAATTCTCTATAAAATCATACACATAAACCCCTTTTTGACTGCACTAAAAAATATTTACCCGTGTAGAGAAATTAATATGAGGTGGTAGCAATTAAATTTGCATATAAAATGAAAAGTAAATAATTAAATAATTAAATAATTCTATAAAATATAAAGGAAACAATTAATTAGATTTGCATAAAAAATGTAAAGGAAATTATCACGCAACTAAATTCTATAATTTTAATCTAATTAAATATTTTGCTAAGAAATTGTAAACGAAACAATTAAAGAGATTAAATGTCAAATTAATACGTTCAACATTTGTTGACTGAATTACAATGAAATTTTTTAGAAGTCTATAAATAACAAACTAAGATGAGGGTGACCAAGACAAAAAGAAACTTGATCGGCAATTTCGTTTAAAATGGCTAATCACGTCTCAAACTTTTTTTATTTGTTTGTCATTCTAGTTCTAGTTGCAACTGGTAAGTAGTATATACATCAATTTCTTCATCACTGTTATATATTTTGTGATCAGTTTAAACTCAACATTATTATATTTGAGTCACATTATTATATTTGAGTCACATTCTATATTGTGATGCCAGCATAACCAATTTTTATTTTGAAAAACATATACTAATGTAAAATATCCGTATTTAAAGTCACTTGTAATTTTAAAGATATTTAAATATGTTCCTTAAAAATATAAGTTTATTTTTCTTTTTATTTGTACAACTAAGACAATGATTTGATAGGTATCAGTTCAATGAGTTGAATATCGAAGGATGCATTTTTTTTTTTCTCAAATTTTTATCGAACTAATATCATATATGAATTATAAAATTCGAGATAACTATTAGTTTATACTTTCAAGAAATGTCATCTTGTTATTAGTATTTTAAATAAATTTGTAACATTGATTTACGAATGATGAATGTGGTTGTATCTTCCTCTTAAATATTTGATTATAATTTGAAGGTTCAAATTATCATAAACAAAATCTAATAATTATTTAATTATTAATATACTTTTATTATTATTAATATTATATAACAGTTGGGAACATGAGGCTAACAGAAGCAGAAAGGGTATGTTCAGCATCTTTAGGCGTATGTGGCCCAACTGGGGATTGTGAGAAAAGGTGCAATGCCTTTCACAAAGGTGGTGAAGCGGCATGTGACTTGGGCCTATGTACTTGTGTTTATGCGTGCCCAACTCCTCGAAGCCTAATAGAAAGAAATTGCACTTCTGGGTTTGGTTTTTGCGGTGATCAATGCGATGATAACTGTTGCAATAAAAAATGTACTAAAAAATACAAGGACAAGGACGGTGTTGGTTATTGTACCTTATTTGGTAGTTATAGACTTTGCAGATGTGATCATATATGTTAGTTACTATCCTAACTCCCATATTCTAATGTAATACCCTTGGTAAATGGATATGATATAGGTACAATAAATTTTATCTTACACTAAAATGCTTTATGTGTACAACATGATATATGCACTTTGTGTAAACCATAATGAGAGATATCATATTAATTAACACAAACACATAACATGTATTCTTAATCATCAAATATATCAAATCAAATAGTATTATTATAATACTCTCACAAATTATGAATATTTTCTAGCAACATGCAATTAAGATCCTTAAGCATACCTAAGAAAGGTTTTAAGAGAATTTTTTATGTTACCTTTTTAGTACTTTAATTTTGTCTGACCAATTAAAAATAATTTCAAAACTTAAATAATAATATGTTTAATGTTTAATAAATATTTTACAATTATTATTAAATCTTAAAAAAAATCATTTTACAAATCTGAATTTTGTCCATATTAACACAAGTGTTCTATTGCACTACACTAAAAATAAAATAAGATAAAAACTATTTTAACCTTCCTTCTTTTTCTTTTATGGTTGATATTATGAGTTTCCACCACTAGACTTGATGTCCTTTTTGGTCTACCACTTGACTTGATCCACTTATTTTTGCTCCCCCACCAAGCCAAACTTGACTCATACCACTTGTTGGGGAGTCTGGAGGAGCACAACATTCGGAATGGGTTAAGGCATTAGGTGTATAAAGAGAATTACCCATTAACCTAATGTCTTAAGGTTTTGGATTGAGATGTGGTGTTTAAGTCTCTTATTAATCTTTGTTTAGCTCATTCCAAATGTTGCACTTCCCCTAATCATTAATTAGTTTGCTGTAAAACACTAGCAAAAGATAATAACAAAAAAAAAACCAAAATTTATTTTTATTTCATGTACACAAATATTCATTATTTTAGTCTATAAATTGAGACAACAAATTGTTCAAAATGGGAGGCTTAAACACATAAAAAGAAGAAGAAGAATACAAATATAGAAGTAGTATAGAAAAACAAACTTGAAGAGTTAATGTATTTTTTTCCTCTTTATAATCACTTTGTTTTTATACAAATGCAATGTTCCATTTTGTAATAGTAAGATGAGTTATTAATGAGAAAAGAAAAAATGTAACACCAAAAACAATGAGAAAATAGAAAAGATAAGACTAAAAAAAACTCAAACATTCGTCCCTGAACCAATGACCATATTTTTTGGTCCCGCCGGGCCCAATCTCGACGGTTAGCTTTTGTACCCCCAATTTGTTAAAAACCCACTTTTATCCTTAATAAATTCATTCACGTGAGCAGTAAAAAAAATTACTCCAAAATCTGACCTCCTCGACGAAATTTCCGATAAGTAAATTTTTGAAACTAGATTTCCAGTAGTTATATGTAATACCGGAAATTTAGTCAATAAAATTTCCGGAAGCTATCGGAAATTTCAAAAATTTTGAAAAATTCGGTAATTAGTTTTTGTTCACCGAAAATTTCGTTTATTGAAATTTCTAGTAGTTAATCCGGAAATTTCAAAAATTCGGTAGTTAATATTTTTTTTGAATATTTTTTGAATTTGTTTGTTGTTTTATTTAAAATTTTTTTTTTGAAATAAAGATGGAAAACACACAACCAATATTTATAGATTTAACTTAAGCATTTACAAATGATCAAATTTTTGAGTCACGAGAAGCTGTCATATCATGGGCAAGAGAGACAGGTTGACAAAATCAAGTAGCAGTTATCATTACTCGATCAGACGTAGAGATTGGAAAGAGAGGAAGCCGTTAGTTTTTGCTCCTCTGGTCCTCACTAACAAAATTCAATAAAAAAAAATTAAAAAAATTATATATAAAAATAATAATACAGTGTACCAGAAATTTCAAAAAGGAATGAAATTTCCGGTAAACAAACCGGAAATTTGAAATTTCCAGTAGTTAAAAATGTATACTGGAAATTTCAAAAATTAAATTTCTGGGAAGGCATCCGAAAATTTTAAATTTCTAGTATTGATTTTGAACTACCAGAAATTTCAATCCTCTTGAAATTTCCTATAAAAACTTTTTTTCAACAAAACTCACTTTTCCAGATTTTTCAAGTGTGGAGGGTACAACTGTTTTGATTTTTTATTATTTTGACTTTTACTGATTTTTTTAAAGTTATTTTGGGTATTTTATTCAAAAAACATTTAATTGGAGGGTACAAGTTTAAATCGGGGGTACAATAGCTAGCTTTGCCCAATCTCTCATCTCTTCCTCTCTTTATCGACTCTCTGTTTGTCCTTTTTTTTTCCTCATGTGCTTTTCAATAAACCTTTTTAGGATTTTTTTATGCAAGTATTTTTTTTTATGTGAATTATATATATCCAACACTTTCTAGGTTTTGTTGAGTTATGTCTTATTAATTTTTAATAATTTTTTATTGTTATTTTAAACTAAATTTAAGTTGTAAAACTAATACTGATAACAAAAATAATAAAAATGTTATAAGATGGGTTAACTGTAGCACCCCAAATTTTAAAATAAACTATATTAATAAATAAATAGAATTATAAATAGTTAATTTGATGTTAAAGTTATTTTATAATATATGTTGAAAAAAATTGGGATTAATTTTCGTTACATAGATGCTTTCTATGATGTGCTAATTTTATAAATATTAGATTAAGTGAGCGATATAAATAATAAAAATTATATTTTATTATTTGATATATTTTTTTTAAATAATAGTATTTTAATATAATATTTTAGAGAAGAAGATTTTACGTGTAATGCATACCCAATTAATGTAATATTTTTTTGTCTGCTTAGTGATGTTAAGTATGCACCTAGTTATGTTTCAATTATTTATAAGTATTTTATATTTTTAGTAATTTTTTATAAATAATTATCTTGGAATAGTAGTATATTGTGTTTGATTTCATTTATGACATTGTGATTTTATATATATTTATTATGATTTAGTAATTAATATAAAGTGTTGAAGTTATATTTATTTATTTTATAATTTCAACTATTCTCAAATGATGGTAAATTTGAGTATTTGGAAAAATAAGTATTATTATGGGATTATTTGGAATATGAGAGTTTTGGTTATTATTGTATTTTAAAGATTAATTATTTTATTTTATAAAATATAAATTTTGAAATATTAGTAATTTTTAGTAGTTAAATTGTGTTAAAAAAATAGTTTTGGTGATTGTTTATTTCATTTAAATAAACAAAATATAGAAGTAAAATGTATTTTATGGGTTAGGCCTATATGCAATAGTAATATCTAATTAAAAAAATTTAATTGGAAAAAAAAAGGAAGAAGGAAGTGACCGAGGAAAAGAAGCAACCATATCCGCACTTGAGAATAAATAGAAGAAAAAGATCTAACTTTCTCTGTTTCCATCCAAATTTTAGTATGTTGTTTCACTTATTTAATTAGTTAATTAAACAAAAAATTTCAGATTTTTAATAACCCTAATTTCTCAAAAAAAATACCAAACTTCTTCGTTTGTGGAATTTCTTATTTAGCATCGTTCTTCTTCATCGGAAGTCTGATTTGAGGGAAACCACGACAAAACTATCATGTGAAAAATGGATATATTATCTACGGCTTAGTTTTCTGAATTATGATAAGTTTCCTTGACCGAATTTTGAAATTTAGTTTTTAGAATATCTTCTCATATTTGACGTTTTTACCCATAAAATGTCGAGTTAGATCAATTGAAGGACAAAAAGTCAAATAACAAATATTGTGAGATGAACGGAAAAACCGCATTTCCCAACGATTCATTCGAGGCTCGCTAGATACGACAATAGTCATTTAAGAGATAAATGGTTAATGTGAAATATTGAAATTGTGGGATTAAAATGTGAAATAGAAATGTTTATAAGGTGTTGATTGATTTAATTTTTGATATTTGTATGGTAGTGTGGATATTTGTCATTATTGTGATGTTGGATATGAAATGAAATTATGTGTATATGTTTGATTAGCCGAATTTATATGATGTGACAATTAAAGATGGATTCATGGTATGATTGATGTTTACGTGATGATAATGATAATCTTTTATTGATAATAGTGATGTTATAAAATTGTGATTAGTTTATATGATGATCATGATTATGTATAATTAATGATTTTATAAAATTGTGATAATAATATTGAAGTACCCCATTGTTGATGAGATAGTGATGATTCCTAAAAAACAATAATCAAGACATCCTCATTTTCTTAACAAACCAAACAAACTCTCCAAATAATCAACACATCCTCATTTTCTACTCGAGAACTACGTATTTTTTATTTTTTCAGTGCACCGAGAGATAAGTAGGAGCAATATCTCACTTTTGTCAAACATAATAATAAAAATTTATTTTTGTTCCTTTATATTTTAAATACTCATCTATAGATTAGTTATAAAAAAAAGATTATATTTGTATTTAAAAAAAAAAACAAAGTTATATAAGTTCGCAGTTATTTAGCATAATTAATTATAGGTAGTCGTATTTTAACGTGTATGTTGTAGAATGCTAATAATATATACTTTACATATAATCGACTCTTGAATCCATATTAAGTGTAAAATATCATTTTTTTTCTATTTTTAAGTTTTTCTCAATATTTTTCTTATTTTAAAATAAATTTTAGTATAACTAATTATTGTACTTAATTTGTATAACTAACTAATAAATAAAGATATCTAACATCCCTCTCAATATAGAACGTATTAAATAAACTTCAAGTTTAAAAAATTACAAGAAAGAAATATTGAAAAGGCATCCACTAAAAGAAATTCAAGAAAAAAAATAAAAAAATGAAGAAAGAATGAGAAACAACAAATTTTGAATGGAGAAAGAAGAAGAAAAAAATAAAAAATTTATTCAAAAATTAAATAGAAAAGAAAACATATATTAACTAAGTTTCTATGAAAATTTTCTATAAAAAAATTTGAGAAAGCGTAGTAAAATAATTATATGTATAATATCATATTACAGTTCTAGATAAAAATCACAAAATAAGATAAAATTTTATTGAATTATAAGATAATTGTTCAAGTA
This sequence comes from Cicer judaicum, assembly GCA_037974835.1. NCBI lineage: Eukaryota > Viridiplantae > Streptophyta > Magnoliopsida > Fabales > Fabaceae > Cicer > Cicer judaicum. The sequence continues at coordinate 1,063,248 of JBBPBS010000361.1, forward strand.
CATAAAAAATATATAATATTTATATAACCAATGTGTAATTAAAAATTGATTAGTAAAACTAATTATACTAAATATTGTACTTAACTTATATAATCAACTACTAAATAAAGATATTAAAATATTAAATATATTAAATATGATATATAACATCTTAAATATGGCCATCTATACAAATATATGAATATTCTATCATTCATGATGCTATAGGAATTTAGGATATATTGAAACGAGAGATTAGCAGAGCCGCATTAGGAATGGGGTATTAACAGCCGCCTTACATCATCACAAAAGCCATAAAACATTCTTTCTCTCTATACCTTGATCATTAAAAGTCACCTTGCATCATCACTAAAATCATAAAGCATTCTTCCTCTCTGTAACTTGATCACAAGCCGCCTTGCATCACCATCAAAACTATAAGGTATTTTTCCTCTCTGTACCTTGATCAAAATATGTAGTAGTGATAGGCAGAATTTTTAGTGCTAATCTGAACATTCCCTTTTAATTATAATAACAATTTTATTCCAATTGAACTATATTCTTGAAGCAATGTTTTCACAAATTTAGCGGCGATAGCAAACAACAATTTAGGTGCATTGCTTTAACTTCTTATTTACATCATAGTCTCATACATCCTTTGTAAATGGTTGATATCATGTAATGTAAACTAAAAAGTTTGTCGTGTGAATTTGTCTCTTCTCCTCCAGACAATGGTGATATGATACCTCCAATTTTAATTTGTTTTCACTGATCATTTAGTAGGTCGTAACATTCAGTGTGAGAAACAAGGTTTATATTTCTGTTGTGTTTGAATTGAAAAAAATGTATCTTGATCTAGTTTAAAGTTGATTACTTCTCTCTTGAAATTTGAATAGCATATATTATCTATTATTTATATAGAAACCAAATAAATGGTACATTCACACATAATGCCAAAAAAATTGCAATGTGTATATATGCATTGGTAGCAGAACTCTATCCACTCTGCCTTAGTTTGTTTTCCTCACATTCTCATTTGTTTATTACATCTTTATGTGGATTGTAGAACAAACAATTGGCAATCTAATTTTTTTTAAAAAATTTATTTATTTTATTATTTATTTATTTATCACTTATTTTATTGCAATGTGTATATATGCATCAGAAGCAGTTCTCTATCCACTCTCCCTTAGTTTGTTTTTCTCACATTCCTATTTGTTTATTACATCTTTATGTGGATTGTAGAACAAACAGTAGGCAATCTATTTTTTTTTTAAGATAATTTATTTATTTATCACTTATTTTATTACTTATTTATTTATTTATTTATTATTTATTATATTATTTACTTATTCATTTATTTATTTATTATTTATTTATTTACTTATTTAATTTATTATTATTTATTTAATCATTTACTTATTTATTTATTATTTTATTATTTATTTATTTACTTATTTATTTATTTTTAATTATTTTATTATTTATTTATTAACTTATTTATTTATTTATTATTATTATTATTATTATTTATTATTTATTTATTTATTTATTCATTTACTTATTTATTTAATATTTTATTATTTATTCATTTACTTATTTGTTTATTTATTATTTATTTTATTATTTATTTATTCATTTAGTTATTATTTAATTTCATTATTTATTTATTTATTTACTTATTTATTTATTTATTTATTTTATTATTTATTTATTCATTTACTTATTTATTTATTTTATTATCTATTTATTCATTTACTTATTTATTTATTATTTATTTTATTATTTACTTACTCATTTATTTATTTATTATTTATTTTGTTGTTTATTTATTTCTTTATTTATTCATTTATTCATAGTAAGTAATTTATTTGTATTTGGTTGTTGTGTGGCTATAATTCCCTCGCGAACTATTAGAAACGACGACCGACAAAGAAACGACCCATTAGCATATTAGATTTATTGGACGAAATCTTCAGTCGAGGTAAGGGGTGGGATGAGGTTCGATTTTATGAGTATAAAATAACGTGAGATGAACGGGAATGCTGAAATTCCCAAATGTTCATTTGGGGCTTACTACGTACAGTTGAACCCTATTGAGTAATAATAATTAATTAAATGTGAATGGTAATAGTGAGGAGTAAAATATAATTTAGCAATCTATAGAACTGTCGTGAATTTATATCAAGATTGCATGATGTCTGATTTTATGAAATCTTATGCTGATTGTTAATGTATGAACGATATGTACTTGAATTTTTTCATAACTAAGTTCCAAAGTGGAGAGTGTCTTAGAATGGAAAGCACCTAAATCTGTTACTGAGATTAGGAGTTTCCTAGGATTGGTAGGTTATTATCGTAGGTTCATAGAAGGATTCTCCAAGTTGGCCTTACCTTTGACTAAGTTGACCCGAAAAGGGGAATATTTTGTGTGGGATACTCATTGTGAGAATAGTTTCCAAGAGCTTAAGAAACGATTGACCTTTGCACCAATCTTAGTATTACCTGACCTGAGTGAACCATTTGTAGTATATTGTGATGTGTGTGGTTCCAGATTAGGTGGAGTACTTATGCAGGATGGGAAAGTAGTAGCATATGCTTCTAGGAAACTGAAGATTCATGAGAGGAACTACGCTACCCATGACCTAGAACTAGCAGCAGTTGTCTTTGTACTTAAGATGTGGAGACATTATTTATATGGATCTAGATTTGAGGTTTTTAGTGACCATAAGAGCCTTAAGTATCTTTTTGACTAGAAGGAGTTGAACATGAGACAACGTAGGTGGATGAAATTTCTTAAACATTTTGATTTTGAGCTTAACTATCACCCTGGAAAGGCCAATGTAGTGGTTGATGCCTTGAGTAGGAAGACTTTGAGTGTGTCCGCCTTAATGGTTAAGCATAGTGAGTTGTTGGAACAGCTTAGAGACCTTAGTTTAGTTTGTGAAGTAACACCAGAAAGTATTAAATTGGGAATGTTGAAGGTAACTAGTGGACTATTGGAAGAGATTGAAAAGAATCAGAAGTTGGATTTATACCTTTTAGATAAGTTACAGTCGATTGACCAAGGGAGAGAACCTGACTTTAAAATAGGTGTGGATGGAATTTTGAGATTTAAGGAGAGAACTTGTGTTCCGATGTAGATGAGTTAAGAAAGATGATCTTAGAGGAAGGACATAGGAGTTTTTTAAGTATTCACCCTGGAGCCACAAAGATGTATAAGGACCTCAAGAAGATATTTTGGTGGCCTAAAATGAAAAAAGATGTTGCTGAATTTGTGTATGCTTGTTTGACCTACCAAAAATCTAAGGTAGAACACCCAAAACCTTTAGGTTTGATGCAACCTTTGAGTATTCCCGAATGGAAGTGGGATAGCATATCTATGGACTTTTTTGTAGGCTTACCTCGAACTCCAAAAAGGTACGATAGTATTTGGGTTATTGTGGATAGATTAACTAAATCTGGTCACTTTATTCCGATAAACATAACTTATTCTATGGAAAGGTTAGCTGAAATATACATAAAGGAAATTGTGAAGTTGCATGGAATCCCATCAAGTATAGTCTCAGACAGAGACCCTAGGTTTACCTCTAAGTTTTGGCAAGGTTTACAAAGCGCTTTAGGTACGAACCTTAGGATGAGTTCAGCCTACCACCCACAAACAGATGGCCAGACTGAGCAAACCAATCAATCCTTAGAAGACTTGTTGAGGGCTTGTGTGTTGGAACAAAATGGAAGTTGGGATAACTTTTTGCCACTTATAGAGTTTACCTATAACAATAGTTTCCGCTCTAGCATTGGAATGGCCCGTTTTGAGGCGTTGTATGGGAGAAGATGTAGGACCCCTCTGTGTTGGTTTGAGACGGGTGATAACCTTGTGTTAGGACCTGAGATTGTTCAACAAACTACTGATAAAGTAAAAATGATTCAAGAAAAGATGAGAGCATCTCAAAGTAGGCAAAAGAGTTACCATGATAAAAGAAAGAAAAACCTCGAACTTCAAGAAGGTGATCATGTATTTCTAAGAGTTACTCCAACAACTGGGTTTGGTCAGGCATTAAAAATGCGAAAGCTCACACCTCGGTTTATAGGACCTTACCAAATTCTCAAACGTGTCGGTAACGTAGCATATCAGATCGCATTGCCTCCATCACTTTCTAATCTCCATAGTGTCTTTCATGTGTCTCAACTTCGCAAGTACATTTTCGATCCCTCACACGTGATTGAGTCAGACAAGGCCCAAAAAAAAGAAAATCTAACTTTTGAGACCTTACCGCTACGGATTGAGGACCAAAAGAGCAAAGAATTAAGGGGTAAGGCGATTTGATTGGTTAAGGTTGTCTGGGGAGGTGCTACTGGTGAAAGTGCTACATGGGAGGTCGAATGCCAGATGCGCGACTCTTATCCCGAACTATTTCCGTCAGGTAAATTTCGAGGACGAAATTTTCTTCAACAGGGGGAGAAATGTAACACTCCAATTTCTCATTACCTTATTTTAAATAGTATAATGATACAATACTATTTTTTTTTTATGAATGTTAATATGTATTCTAATTTCTTTAGGTGTGTCGGTGTGTTTGTCTTAGTAATTGATTTAAATTATTAATATTAACAATATTTGACTTACAAAAAATAAATAAATTAAAATAAATAAATAAATATATATATATAATAATACAATGAGTGAATTTATATTGTTACATTTGTTATTACCTTTAACTCTAATAAAATAGGATAATAATAATAATAATTATAATAATTATAATTATTATTATAGTAGTAATAACCTAGGCTAATGCTAGGTATATATATATATATAGAGGAAACGAGAGATTAGCAGAGCCGCATTAGGAATGGGGTATTAGCAGCCGCCTTACATCATCACAAAAGCCATAAAACATTCTTTCTCTCTATACCTTGATCAAAAGCCACCTTGCATCATCACTAAAATCATAAAGCATTCTTCCTCTCTGTAACTTGATCACAAGCCGCCTTGCATCACCACCAAAACTATAAGGTATTTTTCCTCTCATGTACCTTGACCAAAATATGTAGTAGTTATAGGCACAATTTTTAGTGCTAATCTGAACATTCCCTTTTAATTATAATAATAATTTTCTTCCAACTGAACTATATTCTTGAAGCAATATTTTCACAAATTTAGCGGCGATAGCAAACAGCAATTTAGGTGCATTGCTTTAACTTTTTATTTACATCATAGTCTCATACATCCTTTATTTTATTATTTATTTATTCATTTACTTGTTTATATATTATTTATTTTATTATTTATTTATTTATTCATCTACTTATTCATTTATTTATTTTATTATTTATTTATTTATTTATTTATTTACTTATTAATGTATTTACTTATTTATTTATTTACTTATTTATTTGTTATTTATTTATTCATTTACTTATTTATTTATTTTATTTATTATTTTATTATTTATTCATTTACTTATTTGTTTATTTATTATTTATTTTATTATTTATTTATTCATTTACTTATTTGTTTATTTATTATTTATTTTATTATTTATTTATTTATTTATTTACGTATTTATTTATTTACTTTATTATTTATTTATTATTTATTTTATTATTTACTTACTCATTTATTTATTTACTTATTATTTATTTTGTTGTTTATTTATTTCTTTATTTATTCATTTATTCATAGTAAGTAATTTATTTGTATTTGGTGGTTGTGTGGCTATAATTCCCTCGCGGACTATTAGAGACGACGATCGATAAAGAAACGACCCGTTAGTAGATCAAATTCATTGGACGAAATCTTCAGTCGAGGTAAGGGGTGGGATGAGGTTCAATTTTATGAGTATAAAATAATGTGAGATGAACGGGAATGCTGAAATTCCCAAATGTTCATTTGGGGCTTACTACGTACAGTTGAGCCCTATTGAGTAATAATAATTAATTAATAAAATGTGAATGGTAATAGTGAAGACTAAAATATAATTTAGCAATCTATAGAACTGTCGTGAATTTATATCAAGATTGCATGCTGTCTGATTTTATGAAATCTTATGATGATTGTTAATGTATGAATGATATCTACTTGAATGTTTTTGTCACTTGATTGAATTTGTGATATTACTAGAATGTGCCACCTATTGAATTCCTTATTATGTGATTGATGCAATTGGATTGTGTATTGTGAGTAGTGTAAACCAAATATTGTGATTTTATTGTGATTGACTGATAAAGATATATAGTGATGAAATATTATGAAGTCAAATTGAAACTTATTGAGTTGTGATGATCGAGTAAGTCTGAGATATGTGTTGTAGATTTTGGAGTTAGGATTTATTTTGTCAGCATATAGGGAGGATTTGACAAACCTAGTGATTCGAGGAAGTACAACTGAATGAGCATGATCGTGGAGGGCTACAGTCGAATTGTAAGGTAAGACTGATAGACATTGGGGGTACACCTAGTGAGGAATTCCTAAGTGGATTAGTGAGTTATTCCCTAAGGTCGGGAACCACCGTGCAACACAAGTATACCCCGATTGTTGCGTATATGTGTCTTGGGTTGAGTTGAGTGGATCTATGAGGACTTGGTCATTCATGAATTTTCCGTCCACTCTTGTAGTGGCATAGTATCAGGCCTCCTAACCAAGTACTTCAGAGTGAAATGGTACCAAATGATGAAGTATAGAGTGTAGGACATGCATAGCATTTCATTATAGTGATTATCTTATTGTGAATGAATTTGATAAATCGTTGATATTATACACTTGACTGTTTTCGAGATTGTGATAATTGATTGTTTGCGTGTTCCCCTCGTGTATTTTATATTGTTACATAATTTCGATACTCACCCCTCGTTGTTTGTGTTTGGCGTTTGCGACAGGCGCAGACAAGTTGTAAGTTGCAGGTGATGACTAATACCATCGGAGAGGCAGAAGCCGTCACGTCTTGGAGACTCTATCTACATGCATTGTATTGATGTTATTTTGAGCATTTTTATTTTGGGAATTCCCACTCTGATAGTGACATCGGGTTGGGATTATATTTGCACTGAATTTAAAACATAAGTATGTGTACTTCAAAAAAGATTATGTTGTTTAAAATTATGATTTCGATGTCATTATGTTTGATGAAAAATTTGGATTTATATGACATATTTATGATTATGTGATACTCTTTATCTTAAAAAAAAAAAATTATTTAAAATTTAAAGTGTCAAACACCACTAAAGATAATCATATTTGATATATATATACATATATTGGTGCTAAAAGAATTAGTATAACAATATTATTCTAGTTTATTACGTCTCATGATGGTTAACACAAGTGGTATTAATATGGGAGTTAGCATAGTAACTAACATACATGATCACATCTGCAAAGTTTATAATTACCGAATAATGTACAATAACCAACACCTTCCTTGAAGTTATCAGAACATTTTTTATGGCAGTCATCAGTGCAGAAACCAAGGCCAGTAGTGCATGCTCTTTCTATTAGCTTTCGATCAGGAGGGCACGAATCAACAGTACAGGTACATAGACCCCACTTACATTCCGCGTCACCATAGCACCTGCTCCGACACTTCCCAATTGGGCCGCATGCCCCCAAATAACTTACACATGGTTCTTTTTCTTGTGCTTCTGTTAGCCTCATGTTCCCAACTGTTATATAATAATAATAATTAAAATAAAAAATATGATTAAAGGAAGATACAACCACATTCATCCACGGTAGACCATTGTTAAATTTAATAATGTTGGGTTTAAAATAAACACAAAAAGGATAAGAGTGATGAAGCAATTGATGCATATTACTTACTTGTTGCAACTAGAAGTACTGAAATGATAAACAAATGAAAAAAAATTGAGACGCGATTAATCATTTTAAAAGAAATTTCCCAGTCAAATATGTTTTTGTCTTGTCCTCGTCATCTTGTGAATCTGTTATATATAGATTTCTTAAAATTTTCATTATAATTCGGTCAACAAATCAATCTTTTTCAATAAAATCACTATTTATAAATATCCGTTCTTAAATATTTTTCTATTTTAAGAATGAGTCACTGTTCCTTATTATGAATTTTTCTACCAGTCAATAATATCGACTCTTATATTTATGGTTAAAGAAGAGTCTAATTGAGACAAAAACATAAAACTTGAACTTATCTGGTGAAAACTTAGGTAATTTAATTTTGACTTATTTATTTCATTTAATCGAATAAAAAATTTAGATTTTCACTCATCAAAAACAGTAAAGGAAAAAAATTAATCATATTTAGCAACAGTAAAGAAAATTGACTTTTGTATTTATGGTTAAAAATCACTCATTAACTCTTAGGTTATTTAATTTCTCTTTACATTTATGAAAAAAATAAAAACATTTAATTGCATAGGATAATATATATTTCTAACTTGAGCGACTGGTTGAGTTAAAACTGTTGAAACAGGTGTATAAATTTAAAAAGTGTTAAAATTCTACATTGAAATTTTTTCATATATTCAATAATTTTCAACTTAACTTTATAAGTATTATAGTCTCATATTGAATAGTTAATATGTGTAGGTTTGTTTCATTATTGTATAAAGAATATCAAACTATTGTGAAAAATATATCAAATTTGATGCATTTGCATTTCTTAATTTTGTATTTTTTCTCTCTTTTATTTGATGCATTTCCAAACTACTTTTCTCCTTTATGTTCTTTCAATTTTTTAGTAATTCTAATACTTCTTTTCTTTTAGAGCGTTTTATGTCGTATTCTTTTTGATTTATGAGTGATCCTTTTAGAGCGGTTTTGTCTCATATATCTTTTGATTTATGAGTGATCATAGTATCATATTATGAGTGGTTTTAATTGTCATATCTGGGAATTTCGTAGTTGATAGTCTATTTTGCCCAATTTGAACAGTACCACAAAATTTTTTAAAGAAAACGACCTAGTTCGGAACTCAACCTAGTAATATCTTTGATGACATAAATTTATTTTAAAATAATTTTTCAAAACTCAAAAACAACCAAATCATTAGAAAAAAATTATGTTATCTTTGTTATCCACTCACTTTATGCACCATAAGGATTGTTACATAGGACATTAGAGTTTATGTTCATATATTGTATAAGATGAGTCATTATAAAGGAAAAATTTAAAGATAAATTGTATTCGGATGCACGTCTCAAGATATATTGTTCAAGTGGGAGAATGTTATAATATTTTATTAACATTTTAATTAATTATTATACTTCAAATTATTACGTAGGTATATATCTTTATTTAATTAATTAGTGATCAAAATAAGTAATAAAATAAGACATGAATATTTGATTTGTTCCTGTAACTTCATGTCGTTCATATTTTTCGTTTTTGAAAGTTTTTTTTGTTTTTAATTTAAATATGCTAAGTTCAGGTTAGTGTTAAAATCATTCCTATTATTGTTAAAAAAAGCTTTTGTGGCAACCAGATGAGTGAGTGAGAGTCTTTGACATGACAATAGTTAATGATATGTCAAATATTTGACAATTAGGTATATTTAATTATGAGTGACTAAATAATTCACAAATTTGCAAAACCAAAAATCTAAAATCCCTTTGTATTCTTCTCATTCCTGCAACCTAAAAATAGAGAAAGGATGAGGGCAAGGCGTGAGAACAATAATCCATAAATTTTTTATTATTTAATTAATAATAATCAATCATCAAACTGTCACATCATTTATTTTTTTTGTCATATAAGTTTTTTCAAACAAAACTTACAGGAGACGCGAACTTACATGCCTAAAACTAATTATATTTCTAATTGGAGAGCCACAAGTACTCATGTTAGTCTTTGAATTTCCAAATGGATGTTCAGAGACTAATCATAATGACCACAAAAAGATGATTAACTATGAATTCAGAAATTTCGAAAGCCTCATACTTAATAGATCATATTTTGTAGATTCTAAAATATATATACTCTATATTTATTCAGTTCCACACTAAAATATGATTATATATTTATTTTGAATATTGTATGTCTTGAGTTATTAATTTAATTCCAATAAGTGGTATTGAATATCATATTTGATTTATTGGGATCGATTATACTTCATGTTCTTGAAATATCGTTGTTTGGTTTAATTTTTTTATTTTAATTATTGTGTCTGATATTTGGAACTTCGATCAGGATGCAGTAAAAATTTCTTTTTAATAGCCTGCGTATATGAATAATGCTTTTGTATTATATGCTTTAAGCAATGTTTATTCTTCTCTTTTTTGATAGTGTGAGGGAATGAGTTTAATATAAGAAACAAGTTTTATGGGAAACAAATTGAGTAAAATTCCTTCAAAGGTTGTGACTTTTGTAATTTCCTCCACCATCTTTCCCGATTTGAATCTAAGATTTTATATTTTATATTAAATCTAATTTATTCTTATAACTAAGATTTTATATTTTATATTAAATCTAATTTATTCTTATAACATCAGTCTAAGTGTTACTCTTCATAAATTATTATTGGACTCTTTTACAGAGATATGGGACTTGCATGTTTTTTAATAAAATTTAATTAAATTAATGACCATAATTAACGCACATGTCATTTTTTGGTCAAGGAGTATTTTAGTTTATATTTTATATATATATATATATATATATATATATATGACTACTAGAGAGTTTTGTTTTAGAACAAGAACATTTTATTTTAAATTATTGGGAAAAACCAGAGATAATTAGCGATAACTATCTCAATAATGTGAAATATTTTTCCCCTCACCTGTGCAGATAAATGACCAAAGAGAAAATATAATTCCAAGAGCAATAATAATTGGCAGAAAATTAAATATGAGACAAACACAATTTTAATGTAGAAAACTTCCCTCAAATTGAGAGAATAAAAATCACGGGACCTAGTCTAGTAAAATCTTCCACTATAATAATTAATGGGTACAACAAGAGTCTTCCTAATAACAATAGGGAATATCAATCAACAATAACAACTCTTTAACAACCTTATAACAACTTTCCACTAAAGTGGGTATGCCAAAGTAACTCTCAGAGAAGATAAAACTACTCAAATTATATATTAAAATAACAAACTCAGTGGTAGGAATAACATATTAATTTTGTAGATCAAACAGAGCAAGTTTGCTACACACTTATTACCACCACTGAAACCAAACCCTTATTTTTCTTCTCTGGCAACCGTTCTTCTTCTGTTGTCTTTCTGTATTCTGTATTTTATGTGTTCTTAAGGGATTTCTAAATCCCTTTTATTACCTTCAAGTGCACCAAGCCCACTAAAATCTTTTTTTTTTCCTTTTCTTTTTATTTCAATAATAATATTAGTAAAATTGGTGGGTTCCACTTGGGGAGTGAGCCCACCCAACAAATATCCCCCTCACGACTCAAGTGGGAAGGTACTGTTCAACCATGCCCGCTTTCTTTCTGCAACATATCATCTTCGACACAGGCAAGGTCTTCGTCATCATATTTGAACCATTCTCATTAGTATGAATCTTCTCAATTAAAAATGACTTCATTTCCAGTGCATCTCGTATCCAATGATATCGCATTTCAATATGCTTCGACTTTGCATGAAAAGTCGGATTCTTGCTGAGATGAATCGCAATCTGACTGTCACAGAATAACACAAACTTGTCTTGCTTGAGGCCTAACTCATGTAGGAATTTCTTCATCCACAAGAGTTCTTTGGAAGCTTCAGTTGCTGCAATATACTCAGCTTCAGTAGTAGATAAAGCAACATACTTTTGTAGTCTTGATTGCCAAGACACATCTCCCCCTGCAAATGTCATCATATAAGCAGAAGTAGATTTTCTAGAATCAAGATCACCTGCCATATCTGCATCTGTGTAGCCATCCAACACAGGTTCACCACCTCCATAACATAAACACACTTTGGAAGTGCCTCTGAGGTATCTAAGAATCCACTTCACTGTTTGCCAATGATCTTTACTAGGATTAGAGAGAAATCGACTAACAACTCCAACTGCATGAGCAATATCTGCCCTTGTGCATACCATAGCATACATCAAACTACCAATTGCAGATGCATAAGGAACCTTCTTCATCTCTTCTTTGTCTTTCTCACTTGTAGGACATTTATCAGAATTCAATTTAAAATGAGTAGCAAGTGGAGTACTAACAGGTTTGCAATTGCTCATGTTAAATCTCTCTAACACTTTCTCAATATAGTTGTGTTGAGACAACCATAATTTATGAAAAATCGGATTCTTGCTGAGATGAATCGCACTCTGACTGTCACAAAATAACACAAACTTGTCTTGCTTGAGGCCTAACTCATGTATTCATCCACAAGAGTTCTTTGGAAGCTTCAGTTGCTGCAATATACTCAGCTTTAGTAGTAGATAAAGCAACACACTTTTGTAGTCTTGATTGCCAAGACACAGCTCCCCCTGCAAATGTCATCATATAAGCAGAAGTAGATTTTCTAGAATCAAGATCACCTGCCATATCTGCATCTGTGTAGCCATCCAACACAGGTTCACCACCTCCATAACATAAATACACTTTGGAAGTGCCTCTGAGGTATCTAAGAATCCACTTCACTGCTTGCCAATGATCTTTACTAGGATTAGAGAGAAATCGCCTAACAACTCCAACTGCATGAGCAATATCTGCCCTTGTGCATACCATAGCATACATCAAACTACCAATTGCAGATGCATAAGGAACCTTCTTCATCTCTTCTTTGTCTTTCTCACTTGTAGGACATTTATCAGAATTCAATTTAAAATGAGTAGCAAGTGGAGTACTAACAGGTTTGCAATTGCTCATGTTAAATCTCTCTAACACTTTCTCAATATAGTTGTGTTGAGACAACCATAATTTATTATTCTTCCTGTCACGAGTAATTCTCATGCCCAGAATTTGCTTTGCAGGACCCAAGTCTTTCATTGCAAAGGACTTGTTCAAATCTTTCTTTAAAGATTGAATCTTCTTAGTATCATGACCAACAATCAACATGTCATCCACATATAACAAGAGAATAATATAATCACCATCAGAGAATTTCTTGATAAACACACAATGGTCAGAAGTAGTTTTACCATACCCATGTTTCTCCATGAAAGAATCAAATTTCTTGTACCATTGTCGAGGTGCTTGCTTGAGCCCATACAAGCTTTTCTTCAATTTACACACAAGTTGCTCTTTACCTTTGACTTCGAAACCCTCTGGTTGCTCCATATAGATCTCTTCCTCCAAATCACCATGAAGGAATGCAATTTTCACATCAAGTTGTTCAACTTCTAAGTTCAAACTAGCTGCTAACCCAAGCACAACTCGGATAGAGGACATCTTCACCACAGGTGAAAAAATTTCATCAAAGTCAATACCTTTTCTCTGATTAAAACCTTTCACAACCAATCTTGCTTTGTATCTTGGTTGAGAATTATTCTCTTCTGTCTTTATCTTGTATACCCACTTGTTCTTGAGTGCTTTTCTACCATTAGGTAACTTTACCAAATCAAATGTGTGATTCTCATGCAAGGAATTCATCTCTTCTTGCATGGCCTTCAACCACTTTTCTTTATCAGCATTTGTAATAGCTTCTTGATAGTACTCTGGCTCTCCACTATCAGTGATCATCACATACTCATGTGGAGGATATCTTTGAGAAGGTTGACGTTCTCTAGTAGATCTTCTCAAATCAAACTCGACTGGTGGCTCAATTGGAACCTGCTCATCATGGTGAGGCACATGATCATCAGTTACATTCTCATCATCTACCTGTACATCTCCCCCATCAACAAGAGTTTCCGTAGGAGGCTTAGGCGCAACATCAATGTAACTTCTGAGATTTGGTTTCTGTTTTTCAGCTTTATATAAATCTTCAACAGTCTGGTCTTCAAGAAATATCACATCTCGACTTCTGATAATTTTCTTGTCAACCGGATCCCACAATCTATAACCAAATTCTTCATCACCATAACCAACGAATATACACTGTTTGGATTTACTATCAAGCTTAGACCTCTCATCTCTTGGAACGTGAACAAAACATCTACAACCAAAAACTCTCAAATGACGGTAAGAGACATCTTTCCCTGTCCACACTCTATTTGGAACATCACCATCAAGTGGAATAGAAGGAGAAAGATTGATCAAATCCACTGCAATTTTCATTGCTTCACCCCAAAAGGATTTCGATAATTTTGCATGAGAGAGCATACATCTGATTCTATCATTAATCGTACGATTCATTCTCTCTGCAACACCATTATGTTGAGGTGTCTTTGGAACTGTTTTCTTAAACCTGATTCCATGTTCTCTACAATACTCTTCAAACGGACCTCTGTATTCACCACCATTATCAGATCGAACACATTTCAATTTTCTTCCTTTTTCTCTTTCAACACTAGCATGAAAGTGCTTGAAGACTCCAAATACCTGGTCTTTAGATTTCAAAGGAAAAGCCCACACTTTTCTAGAGTGGTCGTCAATAAAAGTAACAAAATATGATGCACCACCAAGAGATTTACTATCCATCATACAAATATCAGTATGAACTAAATCAAGAACATTTTGTCTCCTATGAGGACTAGTATTATGAAAAGATACTCTATGTTGTTTTCCAGCAAAACAATGAGTGCAAGTTTTTAGAGACGTACCTTTCACAGGAAGAAAATTTTTCTTTGCAAGTATGTTGAGTCCTTTCTCACTCAAGTGACCAAGCCTCATATGCCATCAATCAGAAGATGCATCTTCAATTGCATTCACTTCTTCGTTGCATAGCTTTGTAGGCATCCTATAGAGAGAAGTAGAACTTTGCTCCTTTGCAACCACTAGGAACCCTTTAGTGATTTTGCATATACCACCACCACCAAAGAAAGTGTGATAACCATCAATATCCAAGGCTTTCACCGAAATCAAATTGAGACGAATATCAGGAACATGTCTAACATTCTTTAATGAAAGCTTGCAACCAATCCCAGTTTCAACCCAAACATCTCCCATACCGATAATTTTACATACTCCTTCATCTCCCATTTTTACCATGCCAAAATCACCAACATTGTAAGATGAGAAGAAATCACGCCTAGGAGTAACATGATATGAGGCACCCGAATCAATAATCCAAGTTGAATCCTGACATGCAAGGTTTATGGAATTATCATCACAAACAATGTAGACATTATTAACAGATGCAACTGCTGTTGTATCTTTATCATTTTTCTTCTCTTTGTCTTCATCTCTTTTCCTTGATTGATCTCTCTTAAGGAACCTGCAATTTCTTTTTATGTGACCCGTTTTTCCACAATGATAGCATATACCTTCTTTTCTAGTCCTTGACTTGCTTCTTGACTTGCTACGACTTTTAGAGTTGTCGCGTCTATGGAAGTTTCTAGATTGACTTCTTCCCCGTGACTCTGTAACTAGTGCTTCTGACTTTGAGGAAGAACCAACCAAACCACGTTCCTTTCTTCGAGCTTCATCATTCAACATGCTCTCTTTAACTGTTGACATTTTCAACTTTCCGCTTGGAGCTGAATTTGTCAATGTCACAACAAGGATTTCCCAATTATCAGGCAAGGAACTCAATAATAGCAACGCTTGCAACTCATCATCTAATTTAATTTCTGCGGTTGTCAACTGATTCACTGTATTCTGAAAAATACTCATATGCTCTGCCATTGAATCCCCATCTTTATATTTCATATTCACCAGCTTTCGAATTAAGAATGCTTTATTTTGCACATTCTTTCTTTCATACAACTCTTTTAATTTTTCCCACATCTTGTTAGCATCTATTTCAGTTTCAACATGTGGATATACACTAAGATCCAACCACTGCCTGATCAACGCCACTGCTTTTCTATTCATCTTCTTCCAGTCAGCGTCAGATTTATCTGCGGGTTTAGCAGTGTTACCCTCAATAGGATCATACAAATCTTTACTGAATAACATGTCTTCCATGAGAGTCTTCCAAAGTGTGTAATTAGAAGAGTTGAGTTTAATCATATTGGGACCTTTATTTTCCTCCTCCATTTAAATGCACAAATCAAATAACCAAGCTCTTGATACCACTTTGTTGGGAAAAACCAGAGATAATTAGCGATAACTATCTCAATAATGCGGAATATTTTTCCCCCCACCTGTGCAGATAAATGGCCAAACAAAAAATACAATTCCAAGAGCAATAATAATTGGCAGAAAATTAAATATGAGACAAACACAATTTTAACGTGGAAAACTTCCCTCAAATTGAGAGAATAAAAACCACGGGACCTAGTCTAGTAAAATCTTCCACTATAATAATTAATGGGTACACCAAGAGTCTTCCTAATAACAATAGGGAATATCAATCAACAATAACAACACTTTAACAACCTTATAACAATTTTCCACTAAAGTGGGTATGCCAAAGTAACTCTCAGAGAAGATAAAACTACTCAAATTATATATTAAAATAACAAACTCAGTGGTAGGAATAACATATTAATTTTGTATATCAGAGCAAGTTTGCTACACACCTATTACCACCACTGAAACCAAACCCTTATTTTTCTTCTCTGGCAACCGTTCTTCTTCTGTTGTCTTTTTGTATTCTGTCTTTTATGTGTTCTTAAGGGATTTCTAAATCCCTTTTATTACCTTCAAGTGGACCAAGCCCACTAAAACTTTTTTTTTTCTTCCTTTTCTTTTTATTTCAATAATAATAATATTAGTAAAATTGGTGGGTTCCACTTGGGGAGTAAGCCCACCCAACATAAATCGAGATCATATATGTTATTGTTGTGAAAAATATAATATGAACATTTTGACCTGATTTTATGAAGATAATTCGCTTAAGTGTTGGATTATATGTACAATTTGATTTTGGTTTCCTATCTCTTTCAGATTTTAAAAAAATAAATATTATTTAGTACCAAAGAATTATTAAAAGAAAGAGAAGAATGTGAGACAATGAGATTTTTATTTGGCGAATCAAACTTTGGTTAACCAAACATGAGGCTAGTGGTGATTATTATTTAGAAGACTTAGATGCAGCCACATAGAATTCTTGGTTTTCTTTTTAGATTTCTTCTCAATTTTCTTCGGTAATAATAAGCATTTTCCTTAAAAAAATTGTCAACTTAGATTTCTTCTCAATTTTCTTCAGTAATAATAAACATTTTTCTTTTAAAAAACTTGTCAACTGTTATATATATATTCTATTAAAATAAAATAAAAATACCATGATATTCGTTCGAAATTTCAAACTTCACCGCTCTTAATTACACTCCCCATTAATGATTTTTTAAAGTAAATGCTTTAAAATACATTTTCTTCATTCATACTTCTAAATCTCTTATTTCTCTCTTTCTCTTTGTCACTTACTATATCTCACACTCCATGCAAAAAATTGTAAAATAAAAAATAGAAAGAAGGATGAAGGAACTTGCATAAGTTAGCGATGGTAATATATACGCAAAGTGATCATGTGTAAAAATACGTTAAATTAATTCATGTAGAATTTTCATTTTGTACAAACTACTAGATTTAAAATTTAATAATTACATATAATATCAGTTTACGTATGTGATTCTGATTAGAGATGACAAAAAATTCACACAATAGATATCTTATTATATCTCATAGATACCGGCATAGATATATATGTAGAGTACATATATCCTTCATAGATATGAATAATATATAAATATAATTTAATTTGACGGGTAGTACATATATCCTTCATAGATATGGATAATATATAAATATAATTTAATTTGACGGATAGGATAACATAATAGTACTATTTGTACCTGTTGATACTCATTGTATCTTTAATCCTAAATCACGTTTTGAACACAATTTAAAATTGACATGAACTTAATTCATGAATACACATTAGGAAAAAACAATGAAACCCTAAAAATTGTCGTTTGATTCATTGCTTCTACAAGTTAATTAATTAAAGGAAGAGAAGATGAGAGAAAAGGTGAAAATGATAAATGATTTTAGTAGAATGAGTGAACTTGATTTTATAATAAGGGTAATTTAGTTATTTTCTTTTTAATTTTTCTACCTACACCCCTTCTTTTACTAGTTACACTCTCTGACATTGTTGAAAAGACTAAAACATTAAATCCACAACCTTTATTGAAGTATATCTGCGTGATCTGAGTTCAAGTGAGTTCAAGTATGCAATTCTCCTATTCACTACAAAACTTTCAATACTCAAAATCAGTTTACGTACATGTACATGAATTTAGTTTTTGTATATCTACTTAAATTGAGTGCTAGTACACACTTCTCCTACTCACTGCAAAATTTTATATGTATTTGAACTTAGTTTATGCACATGTACGTAAACTGAGTTCAAGTATATTTATGTGAACTGAGTTCATGTACGCACTTCCTCTTCTTATTGCAAAATTTAACATATACTTAAACTTAGTTTACGTACATGTATGTGAACTGAGTTCAAATACGCACTTCCCTTACTCACTTCAAAAAATTTCATATACTTAAATTTAGAGTACGTACATATATGTGAACTCAGTACATGTATATAGTTCTCTTACTCACTGCAAAATTTTACATATATAATACTACTTCATCAAATAATTATCAATAAATTAAGTTGTAGACAAATCTCCAATTATTGATTCTACATATTTTGATATAGGTTGAGATTCATATAACATATATAGCAAAATTCTTATAGGACTTATTTTAGTGTAATATATTAGGGCAAATGAATTATACACGACACATCCAAAAATTCATTAAGACGAGAGATATTAGGTTATTTATCTAAAATCAATTATAAATTAATGAGATAGCTTACATCTAGTAACTTGTTGGTTTGATACAAATTAATAAATTTCTTCTTCTTATAATAAGTTGTTGGAATATCAGATAAATCATATGATGCATTTGCATTCTATTTTTTATTAAAAATAAAGATCGAGCACATATTTTTCACTTCAAACCTCCACTTTACAATGTCGCATAAGTCCTACTTATAACTTACATGAACATGAATGGTTTAACATTATGATCCATAGAGTCATTTAAATTTATGAGTTAATGATATATTATGTGTAACACCCTAAATCCCAAAATAATATATATAATAATTTATATTATATTTCTATAAAATTTGCAGAAGATAAAAAAAATATATGTTTTCAAGAAAATAAAAACTTTTATTTTTAACATAGCATATCACGTTTTTCAAAAATTAAAAGGAACACATTAAACTTATTTTCTCCATTAAATTAGTGTAGTCTCAATAAGCTTGATTTAAGTATTATTACTTGATTTAATTTCAAAACTTACTAGTACTTCTAAGATTTTCATATAAAAATTCATTTCAAATTAAATAAGTAAAATACAAATTAAACATTTATTCCTGGTATCACCAATCAGAGCGGGGTTCCTCCCAAACTTGAATTTCATGACTCATTAACCTGTAATAACTGCGATTTTGCAAATGCAGGACCAAGCCAGTCAAACACAAACAACGAATGAGGTGCGTTTTGAAATCATGATGATAGTATAATACAAGTAAGAAGAATACACAAACAATCATAATAGAATTGTATTATTACACAAACATTCCATCAAGAAGATATCACATTAAAAAGTCAAAATCACTCAAGGAAAATCAATAAATTTCACTATAATAGCAAGTCGTTTAAGAGAAATTATCACCACACACGATACATATTAAACACAATAAAACAATCACAATAAAATGTAATGTTACGCATGAGCTTAGATTCTACTTCACAATGTGGTACCATTCTAACTCTAAAGTACTTGATTATGAGGCTTGATACTATGCCACCATCTCGATGGACGGACAATTCAAATTGGATCTGTCCTCATAGATCCCCTCAACTCAACCCGAGACACATATAAGTGACAATCGAGGTAAATATATGTTGTGTGGTAGCTCCCGACATTTAGAGTGTTACCTCCAAGTCACCTAGGAATTCCCCACACGAATACCTCTAAGGTCTAACAATATTTCCTTAAGGCTCAACAGTAGACCGTCACCATCAAACTTATTCAATTGTACTTCACTGGAATCACTAAGCATGTCAGGACCTACCTATATGATGACAAAATAATCTTCACTTCACAAATTCTTAATATTTATTTATTCCCCTCGTTGGCCTAGGATACTCCATTAAGACCGTAATTTCAGACACTAATTGGAATCACAATTATTTCATCAAATATAGGGTTACTTCAATATTCTTAACATTGCTATCATTAATCATATCTTATCATATAAATTCATCACAATTTTATAGCATCACTATTATCAGTTATACATCATCACATAAACACCATTATTATTAATTTACACATCATCATAATCACATAAACTTATTAAAATGAATTCACCTTTTATTATCACATCACATAAACCCTCGTTTAATCAAACATATACATAAAATTAATTTGACACTCAATATCACAATAATATCAAATATCACACATTTAATGAAAATAAATCAAATATCACAATAATATCAAATGGCACACATTTAACGAAATTAAATCAAATATCACAATAATATCAAATGGAACACATTTAACGAAATTAAATCAAATACCACAATAATATCTAATGTCAAACATTTAACCAAATTAAATCAAATATCACAATAATATTTAATACCACACATTTAACAAATCAATCAACACTTATAAGTCTTTTTATTCTATATTTTAATCACACAGTTTACATTTTGCATATTAATTAATTTATCACTCAAAGTGTTATTGTCGTACATAACGAGCCCCAGAAGAATCGTTGAGAAATACGGTTTCCCCGCTCATCTCACAATATATTATACTCATGAATTCAAATGTTTTCTCACCTCTTACCTTATTTCGACGCTTTCAAACACGAGTAAGATTTCACGAGCAAACCATCTATGTTTTTTGAATTTTGTCATTCAATCGATCTAACTCGACAATTTATGGGTAAACATCAAAAATAAATTATGAGAAAATACTTTAAAAACTAAATTTTGAAATTCGGTCAAGGAAAATTACCATAAATCAGAAAACCAATAAGTGGATAATATAGTCACTTTTCACACCATCGTTTTGGCGTTGAATTCACTTAAATCGGACTTACGGTGAAGAAGAATGGTGCAAAATAACGAATTTTGGAAACGGAAAAATCGGGTATTTTAGGGAGAAATTCGGGTTGTTAAATATACGGAAAATTATGTTTAATTGAATAGCTAAATGAGTAAAACAACATACTTAAATTTGTACGAAAGCGGAGAAACTTTTCTATGATAGTCATTGATGAACGGTATCAATTTTATTTTTTTTCTCTCAATGTGCAGCTGTCCTATTTTGTGTCGAGATGATTCTCTCTTTCTTTCTCATGTCCTTCATTCTTGTTATTTTCAATTAATTTTTTTTATTATTTAATTAGATTTTATTCTTAAATATGTGTCTAATCCATAAAATAAATTTTACTTATTTCTTCTATTTATTTTTATTATTTAAATAAAACAAACAATTATTAAAACTATTTTTTTAACACTTTTTTTTTCAAACATAATTTAATTACCAATGTATTACTTATATTTCAAAAGTAATATTTTATAAAATAAAATAATTAAAGTAATTAATCTTTTAAAATACATTAATAATCAAAACCCTCATATTCAAAATAATACTTATTTTTTCAAATACTCAAATTAAAATACTACCATTATTAGAGAATGGTCGAAATTATAAAATAAATAAATATCACACAAACATTTTATATTAATTATTAAATCATAATATATATATATATATATAATTATAATGTCATAACAAGTATATAAAAATAAATGAAATCAAACACAATATCAGTTATATCTCAATATATTATTTATGAAAAAAAATAACTAAAAATAGAAAATAGTTATAAATAATTAAAATATAACTACGTGCATGCTTAACATCAGTCAAACGCACATAAAAATATTACATTAATTTGGTACGCGTATATACATGTAAAATCGCATAAAAAAATTTTAAAAAAAATATTATACTAAAATACTATTATTTTTAAAAAATATATCAAATAATAAAATATAATATTTATTATTTATATCGTTCATTTAATCTAATATTTATAAAACTAGCACATAATAGAAAACACCCATATAACAAAAAATTTCCTAAAATTTATCAATATATATTATAAAATAATTTTAACATCAAATTAATTATTTAAAATCATATTTAATTAATAAAACAATCTACAACATCTACAATATACTATAAGATTTCTCATCTATACCAAAAATACAATTTTGTCTTCATAAATTTAACCTTTGCAAAAAATTTAGGGTCACAATTGTAACTTACTTAACTTTTTGTACATAACCAACTCCTTCAAATTTTTGGCACTTTCAAATATTTATGGTAACCAACTCCTTCAAATTTTTGTCGCTTTGAAATATTTCTGGTTTACACACTGCAACACAGAGAAGAAAATCTAACATATTTACACAGAACAAAATCAGAGAGATTCAAAAAGAAGAAAATTGCAAATGGAACAACATAAAGAAATGGTTGCTACAATCTGTGATACCAATTTGTTCAAGGTTTGTAACTTTCTCCTTCAAACTCATTCACTTGTATTTGGAACTGAAAAATATATATAATATTAGTATTTAGTATACTATATCCAAATCATGAAAGAAAGATAATGGAAAAATCAGTGTCGGTTCATCGGTTTCTCACTTAAAATGTTAACTGCACGTTTTCAAAATTACAACATTGTCCATTTAAATTTGGTGTTTTGATTAGAGAATAATCTGGGGTTGTTAATAATGTTGGGAAAATACAAAATTTGGGGAAAACTTTATCAATATTGTGTTGTTTTTTTTTAAAAAAAAAAAATTCAATTTGGTTCGTTTATTTTATACAAAATCAAGTCATATTTTATTTTTTTTTAATAACTAATATCAATCAATAATGTCAATTTAGTACACTACAGTTCCCAAAATCAATATGGTTTAAAAATGTACTGTTTAATGACAATTATGTATTTTGTGAAATATTGATAAAGTTTTTAGTTAAGTAATATCAAATATTTATAGTTCATAAATTGGTTTACTATTGTCAATGTAGTTTTTGGTAAGATTAAACCATATAATATTGCTTATCATGATATAAATAAAATTTTAGATTTATCATGGAAAAAAAAATCAACCTCCAATCATGAAACAATAACTACCTCAAGTATTGTTGTAAACACTAAACACAAATACACTTTTTGCTTCAATGTTATTATTATAGGATTGATGTTTAATTGATTAATGTCTTTACGAACACTAATATGGAAAAATATTGATATGTTTTCTATTGAAAAAACATAAACTCAGTGATTATTCTTATATTTTTGTATTTAAAAAATTATATATGACTAAAGAGCAAATTGATTACTATCTTAAATAATAATATTTTTTTGTTTTTGTTGCATAATACAACATAAGTTACACAGATTATGTTACGAGCCTTTGGTGCAGATTATGACATTTGATGCAAATTATGTTATACGGCGTTGGTGCAGATTATGATCTTTGATACGAAAAAATACAAGAAATGAAGTTATCTTTCAACATTACAAAAGTCATTGATAATACATTACTAATTAAACATTAAAATTCAACCAGCAACGATGGATAATGTATGGATATAAGTTCTAATGTAGATTTATTTACATGTAAAACATATTTTAGTAAACTATGATTTATTATTAAATGTCTTAATCAATGACTCAAATTCTATTATTGATGGTTTCATTATAACTTGCATGTCCATTGTCTTGAAAAATTGTTTTCTACAAATCAATATTATTTGAGATACTTCATAGCAACCACAATAAATCTTAATGAAATTTTAACTCTCAGAATCACAACCATATCATATATTATTTTGTTGTCATGTTAATAATTTTAAGTACAACTAATATATTAGTTTCATAATTATCGACTACAATAATTAACTATATTGATTTTATTCTATTTATTCTATTTATTATAAAAAAAATACTTAATTAAATAAAAATATATAAACGACACACCACTCGTGTTATCAGCATAGGTATTATACTAGTTT
Organism: Cicer judaicum; assembly: GCA_037974835.1. NCBI lineage: Eukaryota > Viridiplantae > Streptophyta > Magnoliopsida > Fabales > Fabaceae > Cicer > Cicer judaicum. Next base: position 1,087,333 of record JBBPBS010000361.1, read on the forward strand.
ATTATAAAAGTTAGAGTGTTACATTATGGAAGGCGGAAAGCAAATAGACATCTACAAATAATGCATGATATTCATAACACATCTTGGATTTTAGTTTCTAAACATGTAACTATCAACAACCACAAGTTGGTTAACTACTCCGCTGAAAACTTATCAACTGCAAGTTTTCTTTTTAATCTATTTCTTGTTTATCATGGTTAGGATCGTTTCTTGGTCCGAAATCAATCTTCTACATCGTTTGTCTTTTATCATTTTGCTTATATAAGTGATTTTTATTTAGATTTAGTTTTTATATAAATTTATTTTTATATTTTTCGTTATCTCGTCAACTAAGTGTGATGTTGTTTGATTTTCTCGTTTCATTGTATTATTTATTTTATTTAAATTACAAATTAAATTAATAATTTCATTATCGTTAAAATTGTATATTTAAAAACATAAATATTTTAATCATTTTAATTTTATTAAATTTGTAATTATTTTATTGTTTTTTTGCTATTATCACGATTTTTATGAGTTTATTCACATTTTTATTATTTTCATTTTTATCAAATATGTATTTGTATTCTTCTCGATTGTTGTACTTTTATTAATATAAATAAATAAATAAAAATTGATTTTAAGTTTAAAAAAAATGAACGACTATTGATGACCGATATATTAATAAAAAGAGTAACTAGTCATTTGTGTAATAATTTAGTCTCTAAAAAAAATTACCAACTACATCTAAATTATTTTAATCTAGTTGTTTGCCTCTCTTTTTCTCTTTTGATCGGTAGCTCATTTTTTCACTATAGATGGGGGACTTAATATATTTTTTTTTTAAATCACCCATCTTAATTATTTTTTACACTATTTTATTTAAATAAGTGATTTTATATATGCATGATTTTGTTTTAGTTTTTTTTCGTTGCCTTGTTACGGCACGACAATGTGTTTGTGGTCTTCGATAAAGTATAAATTTAATATATAGTTTTTACTTCATCAACGCATGGATATTTCTGACATCTCAATTTTATTAATTTTATAAATTTTTATCATATTTATTGACATTTTACCATCTTAAGTTATTAACTTAAATATTATGAGTTTGTTTGTAGATTCATTCTTTTTAATTTTATTTTAGTAATTTTAAATTAAAATATTCTCTATCGATAATTTAAATTAATTTAAATGAATGAAATTTTTTTAGTAAAAAACACATTACTAATTGATTTAATTGATGTTTCATAAGCTGTTATATATTACAAGTATTTAAATACGATTTTTGAGGAAGTTGTTTTCTACTAACCAAAGATAAGCAAGGTGGTAATAAAATAAATGGTTGGAGGGTTTCAAAAGTAAATGGCGTGTGTTTTTTTATTTTATTTTGTGGACTTAGAAATGAGAGCCTTACTAGTTTTGTTTATATAAGAGTAAAAACTCTTTGAAAAAAATTAATTCAAAGATAATTTAATCTTTAATATTTTACTTGATTAATGAAAAGAATGATAAAAGAAAAAAATGTTAAAAAAAAACAACATAAAAAAGATATAAGAGAAAATAAAAAAAAACAACATAAAAAAGAAATATGTATTTATAAAATAATATAATATTTTTAAAAAATAAAAAAAAAATAATTAAAGTAAATTAAAATAAAAACATTTCATTGCAAAGAATAAAAATTTTGTTTCTAAAATTTTAAATCATTAATTAAACATTTAATGAATCAAAATTAATCTATCAATATAACTCAAACAAATAAATTAACGTTGTGTGGTCGGACAATAAAATTAAAGATAAAACATAAAAGAAAAACTAAATATACATAAGAAATTACTTAATTAGATGTAAATATCAAAAAAAGATTAAAGAATATTTGATTTAGAAAAGAAAAATATTAAATGTACACCTATATGAGAAAAAGAGTTAGGGTATATATATAATATTAAATGTAGACCTATATGAGAAAAAGAGTTAGGGTATATATATAATATGTTAGGGATGTGATACGAGTAGAGAGATAGATAGGAAATCAAGTGTTGAATGTATTATTATTGTTAGAAAAATAATGCTAAACTATGGACTAAGAAGAGAAGTGTACAGAGTCGTTTAGAATTTTTTTTATTTTGTTTAAATGTAGTTTTAGTCTCGTATTTTTATTAGTTAACAAAATCAATTCTTCTATTTAAAAACTTACCGTGTAGGTAATTCATTATAATATTTTAATTAAAAATTAGAAATGTAACATTTAAATAACGTACGTGAGTCGTGACATATGATACGATAACTATAATAGTTAACATCTATAAAATTGCAATAAAATCTTCTATAAACTTAACTTTCAACTTTAGAATTTTTTTTCCTTCTAATTTAATTAATAACATATGAATTATTAATACATCTAGATGATTTTATATTATAAAATTCGTAAACCACATCATTTAAAATATGTCAAATGATAATTTTTTTTCAGTTCAAAAATTTGATGGACATACCAAAACTGCAATTTTTAAAATAGATTGATCAATTTTATGGATTGATGAAAATATAGAGACAAAAATTACAATTAAGCTTTTTTATTTCTTTTAGTATGTTTGATGTTTAACATATTGGCTTATAGTTTTAGAAAATTAAAGTCAAAATACATCTTGTAGTCCTTTTAAGTTACAAGAAAATATCATATTGACCTTTTAGTTTTTTTTTTTCGATAATAAATTAGTCATTTATGTTGGTAAACGATTCAATGTTTAACTATTTTTTAGTCATAACTTCATTTCAATTATTTGTAGTTAAAGAGTTTTCAAATTTTACTATAAATTTTGTTATGGATAATATAAAAACAGAACAATACATTGTGTGATTTCATGAAATGAATTAAGATAATTTCACGTTTAATTCACTTACCATAATATGTCTCTCACTCAAATTTTCTTTTGTTTAATTATTTGAAAAAAATTAATTGATAGTTTATGTTCTTAAGATTACTGCAATAAAAACCCCTTAATAATTACACAAATTTATTGAAAAAATTGAGAGAGTTTGATATTTTAACTTTACTAATTTAAAATATTATCGATAAAAATATTTACAAACATAAATGATAAATTTAATATTAAAAAAAATTAAAAAATTAACTTGTTAAAAATAAAAAAATAATTTATAATTTTTGTGTATCGTAAATGATAGCGATATGTATTCTGCCCAAAACTAAAATATAATTCAACTTTAAATTGGTTGACTAATTATTCTTGGCCATATAGTGAGAAACGACATTAAATATTTGAATGCCCATTTTTAGTCGTAAAATAAAAAGGTTTAACACACAACGACTATCCTTTGACTTGTTCCATATGGGCCGGTGCCGCTGCCAACTCTCCGGAGAAGAAAGTAGCAAAAGCCTACCGTCTATTGGAGAAGGGTTAGCCACTTTATTTGTTTATTTTATCTTTCTAGCAAGTTCTTTCTACCAAAAGTAACTAAAGACTTTTGAAATTTGAATTTTGGTTACAATTGAAATTTTAATTTTGGTTTGGGCGCTGGGTGAGTCTAACTACTCTAACTAAACTAAATTTATGATGGTGTTCTAGTTATAACAAAAAGTCTCATATTGTTTTGTTAATAGATTTTAAAGATAGTTATAAACTACTCAAATACTCCTCGGATTGTTGAGGTGTCTTTTAATAAATGACAAAATCGTGAGAGCTCTTAAATGATCCAAAATAAACAATATCTCATTGACGTGGTGTTGTGGAGTTGATGCTTTGTAGTGGTGAAATGATACTAATGGGGGATTGGTGAAAGAATATTTGTGGATGATGATGTTTGGTCGAAATCATTGGTGGAGAGGATATGTAGACACTTTGACATCATAGAGACGACAATTGATAAGGTTTAGGTAGAGTACTATAGTACTCGTCATCATATTTGGAAATTTAAAAAAATACACATACATGTGCTCGTATCCTTTTGGACATTAACTTTAAGATTTGTACGTTTATTCTTTGAATACTTAAGTATTTGTACTTATATCCATTACCCATATTTTAACTAAAATAGATTGATAAATAAATTATATTATTGTGATAAAATTTAAAAATTATCTGAATATCTTAAATACAATCATAAAGTATTATAAACCAAAATATTTTCTAACTCAAAACATTTCAAATGAATACATGTTACAATACACATTCAAATATCAATAATAATATTTTATGAAGTTGCAAGTCCTACTAGGGTATTATTCAATATCCGTAAAAACAATTAATAGGAAGTTACAAATATAATTATAAAGTAATGATTAATAAGACATAACTCTTAGTTATTAAATCACAATTATTTACATGTTCATCATAATCAAATTCTTAAAAAGTTTGCAAATGTTTATCTTTCGATTATAAATATTATAATTGTCCAATTATATTAATAGATGTTAAAACATAAAAGAAAACAATTAATTAACCTAAACACTAATATAATATAATATAATATAATAAATAATATATTTATATAAGTTGGGTATAGGTACTATGATTTGTCCCTGTATCCATACCATTATGTGGATTTTTACCTATCCATTGTAGATTTCTTTGCGGGTACCCACTGAATCTGATTCTAATTATCGTCCTTAAAATATTTGGATAGGTCATGCTATGTTGTTTATATAGGATGTCTTATGTGGTATTGAGTTTGGATCAACTCGAAATTCCAATGCGGTAGTCCTTAGGCGATTGCTAATGCTAGCATGAAAAGTCAACTTATAAGCATGGATATTTTTAGCGTGTTAACATATAATGTTAGTTGAAACTGTTAGTATAATTATATAGTCATATATGGAGATTGATAAGGGTTGTCGTATATTTTAAACATATGTTGTTAGTCGAAAAGGTGTAGTTGATTAGACATATATTGTTTTATGGGTGTTGTGTGTTTTTGAACTTATCATTATGTTGGAGTAAGTTCACCCTAAGCCTAGGTTTTCCATCGCAACTAGAAACTAAGAATCCAAATAGGAGTGTCGAACAAAAGTTCCTTATGAAGTAAGCCATTCCCATTTTAGGTGAAAATGAGTTCTTAGGTTGGGGGTTGATATCGTTGTACGATTTCACTGCCTCGAGTATATGTCGGTCAAGTATAATGTATTTTTGTGATGGTTAGATAACTTCAAAATTGCTTCCTATAATAAGGATGAGAAGTCGTCAAAGAGATTATATCTTTGTAACAATTTAATTATATATTGAGGAGCCTTTTGATCTCGTTATTTATGTTGGTGCTCGTTTGATAATAAGCTTGTAAGAAGTAGTTTAGTGGCAAAACTTCTCGTTGAAGTAATTTGCTGAGAACATCCAACCATATAGGGACATGCCCAAATTCTAGTTGGAAATTAATTATTAATTAATTGAAGTAATAATTTGATTGATAAGTTCTGACTCGGTTGGATGTAAGTTCATCTCGGTGGATCCAATATATGGTTTCCTTGCTTCATATGGAGATCTTGAAGAGTGATTGTGTTCACAATCGCTTGCGCCAAAATTATACAATCTCGAAGCCAAATGTTAATATTATTAACTGATGTGTTTATGTGACTAGGACAAAATTTCTAGGATTATTTACTGAAGTTTTGAGGTTCTCTTCGTTCAAGTTGGAAAGCTAGAGTGAGAGAACGACTTTGTTGAGGCTTGTTGAAGTCCTATTTATCAACAAAAACTTTTGATGCAATATATTATACATGAATTATCAACATTTGATATACTTGAAACATCTTTCAGTTTCTTGTAGTCCAAGTTCAATTTGAAGATTCTAATTAGAACTCACTCAAATGGAGAAAAAAAAAAGATGTGTGTTGATGTGTATGACATAACAATGTTAAGCACTTGGGACATTCCCTTCTTTGGCTAAGAGGTCATTTATGTGTCTATCCATAAAATTGAACAATGGTAACATTTCCTACTTTTTCTACATTGAGGGCTAGAGTTTATTGTTTAATCGACAACATATGTGATTTTCTTCCAAGCTTCTTGCAACATATAATATTGGCTTAATTGCACTGTTGGTCCCTCTATTTTAAGTTAATCGTGAAAATAGTTCTCTCATTTTATTTGTCCACAACTTTGATCCCATAACAGAAATTGGATCCAAATCTTGGTGAACTGTCATTTTTTTAGAGACGTGTCAAAAACATGGTGATGTGGCAAAGATCTATGTGAATTAAATGAATTATTATATTATTCCAAATTTAAAAATTACAATTTTTTTTTAAAAAAAAAATTCCTATTATTAAAACAACATTTAATAAGCCAAAATATTATTAAAAAAAAACATATCAGACACAAATCATACGCGCACAAAAATTCAAAAATAACATTTGAGAAGCCTAAGCCCTAAAATCGACCAAGCCTTCATTGGTGTTCTTCTTCTTCACATGTATTTTTTTTCTTCGCCATTCGTGTTCTTTGTCTTTTTCTTCTTCTTCATCCATGTTCTTCGTCTTCTTCTTCATTTGTGTTCTTATTATTATTATTATTATTATTATTATTATTATTATTCTTTTTCCTTTGTTTCTTCTTCTTCTTCATCTGGTTCGGTTCTTCTTCCTTTGTTCCTTGTGTTTTTTGGGGAACAAAATGTCTTTCCATTCGTATTTAGTTACAAGCAACAATTCTCATTTGAGAATAAAAAGGAGAAAATGTTTGTGTGGACTTGAATCTCCTTTGTGTACTTCTTGAACGACTAAAAATCCAAGTCGAAAGTTTCATAGTTGTAGATTTTATAATGTAACTATTTGTCAAAATTATGAAGAAAAAAAATTGATGTATTGTTTTTTAGATTATGAAAATTCATTAAAATAAGATTCAATCTTTTTTTTTTGTTGTTGTTATGTTGTTTCAATTACAGGATAAAAATTCTTGTAATTTTTTGATTGGTTTGATAAGCCAATGACAAAACAAGCAAAAGAAGTTATTATGTCTCTGATGAAAAGGATTGATGAATTCAAGAAGAAAGACAGTGTGACAAAAATTTATGATGATGAACTAAAGTTGAAGTTGAAACTAATATGGGTTTTCTGGCACTTGCATGACTCTTGATTATTATTCTTTCAGTTATTGTAATATTAAAGTAATTAAAATGATAGAATTAAGGGTGTTTTGTAATTATGTAATTTATGGTGTTTAAGATTTAAATTATACTGTCATTGTGTAATATAATTAAATTTGAATGAATAAGGTTGTTATTGTGAAAGGAAATTGGTATTATTGTAATGCAATTGTCTATTTTTGCATGTTAATAATTCAGTTTGGTATCATGGTATTAATTCAATTTGTTCAAACAATTTTACACTAGTTTGATATCATTCAAGATATAATGCAGTTGCCTAATATTAATCCTCAAACAAATTTGTTCATTCAAGATAACATATTAAATTTACTGCACCTATAATTTTACATTACAACCAAAATAAAATATGGAGAACTTATGTTCAAGATAAACAGAATTTAAGTAATAACCAGGACATCATTTCATCATTACATATTATTGCATTACAAAATAATCATTCCATTAGAACTTAGGTCCAAAAGGAGGTCATACTATTGTATTACAAAATAAAATTCACAAGTACCATTACATTATCAAAATAAAATTCACATGTTTAGTTATGTCAATTGATTTGTGAATCTTGAGTTTGTAGAGCTTGTGAATCCTGAGATAAAATTGTTGGTGTTTCTCCCTCTTCTCTTCCAACCCTTGTTGTGTTTACTTCTTTATTATGTTGACGTTATTTTCACCTTTTGATATTTCTCTATCTGCAACACTTTTAATCTTGCATGTCCTTCTGTTGTGGCCAAGCTTCCTAAAGTTTTTACGTTTCATAGTTGAAAAATGTCTCGGTGTTCTCCTCATGATTGAGGGATTTATATGATCTTCATTTGATACTTGCCAAAGTTTTGGTCAATTTAATGGCATTACAATGCAAGAGTAACATGTCAAGAAGTATGTTTTCCTATTTAAAGAACTATAAACATGTCAAGAACCAATATGCAGTTAAAATTGAAGCAAAAATATGTAAAAAAAACAACATATTAAAACCATCAACATCCAGTACCAATATGCAGTTAAAGTTGAAGCAAAAATATGTAAAAAGTTAAAGCCATTAACAACCAATACTAATATGTAAAAGCAACATGTTAAAATCAAATTTAAAAACATAACTAGAATTGGAAGTAAATTTTATAGAACAACATGTTAAAACCATCAACAATCAGTACAAATATGCAATTATATCTAAAATAGAAATGTGTAAAAAATAACATGTTAAAACCATCAACAACCAATATCAATATACAGTTAAATCTAAAGCAAAAATATGTAAAAAACATGTTAAAGCCATCAACAACCAATGTAAATTTTATTACATCATCATTATTGTTGAGAGGTCTAAGCCCATGTGTAAATGAGTAATTGGGATATTGGAACCACAAACATTTAATATTCATATATATCAAATTTTTGACCAATTCAGTAATTTACATGTAGGACATTAAGTCTACATCCCAAGACCAATTCATCTCATCCATTTAGGCACCAACACACATCTTCATTGGGTGATTTCCAAAACTACCCCCATGATTAGTTCTTAACCTAACTCTGTGGACTTTAACGAGCCTACACAAAACAATCTATTGAATAACTCAGTCAAACTATAATGAAACAAACTACGCATGGACCACAAAATAATACAACAAAGCATATGTACCACATTACTAAAAAGGCATAAAGTCTAATAATGTTAAGACTATAAAGATAAAATTTTGGTCCAAATTTTTTTAATACAGAGTTTAACAATGTTAATGATAAAGCAAAGCGAAAACCCTAAAATCACATACCTAACACAAATCTTTGTATCTTATTTTGTTTGTGAAGAGAGAGAGAACTCGAAATCACCTCTAGTCGTCATTAGAACACGAATGAAGAAGAAGTAGACAAAGAACACAGATGAAGAAGAAGTAGACAAAGAACACGAATGAAGAAAAAGAAAAAGACGAAGAATACAAATGAAGAAGAACATTGATGAAGAAGAAGAATACAGATGAAAGCTTGGTCAATTTTAGGAAAGATTTATCAAATGTTATTTTTGAATTCTCATGCGCATCTGATTTGTGTCTGGTATATTTTTTAATTTTAATTTTTTGGCTTATTAAATGTTATTTTAAAAATAGGAAATTTGTTTTTTAAAACAGAAATTGTATCTTTTTTTAATTTGAAATAATATAATAATTCATTTAATTCACATAGACCTCTGCCACATCGCTATATTTTTGACACATCATTAAAAAATGACAATTCATTAAGATTTAGACCCAATTTCTATTTGAGACTAAAACTGAAGATAAATAAAATGAATGGACTATTTTTGCAATTCATTTAAAATAGGGGAACTAAAAGTGTAATTAAGTCTATAATATTATATTTAGATCTCGATCGTGTGCAACCACAATCCAATTATTTTAAGTAAGAACTATTAGATTAAAAAATAATTAAAATCTAAATTAATTAAAATTTTGGCCAGCCACATTACACATAATTCAAATCTATTTTTTTATGTAGTTTTGACTAAACAAGCAAAATATTCATATTCAATTAGTCTAACTCAACCCAACGGCTTCTTATATTTTGGTACAATGGTACACATGTTCTTAATTTGGTTAAGTTAGATTACATAACAGATAAAAAAAATCAACTCAAACAAATCATATTTTGATCGTGTTAGCTATATATACATATATATAAAACTCAATCTATAGCATGACAACTAAATTTTCTTTTTAATAAGTGAAATTATTAGATACATGAGGTTCTAAATTCAAACTTTGTTATAAATTGGTCTAGTAGCTTTCAATGTAAATTAAAATATTCTAGTACAGTACTCCTTTCCTTTTTAATTTAATTGCTGTATTTATAGAGTTAATTTATTCATATTTACTTGTCATTTTTAAAATCTAATATAATATTAATTATTATTTCGTCAACTATATTGTAAAAGAGAAATAATTATTTTAAAAAGTAATAAACTTTCTAATTACCTTAATATAGAAAAAAAATTTAAAACACAACTAAAAAAACATAGAGAGTATAGCTCGCCAAACTCCACATACGTATCCCATTTAAAAGAAGACAAGTGTATAAGTATTATTTTAAGTATTATTTTAATGATGTTAAATGTTGACTTTTCAAACCATAGTTTATTAGCAATTACTTTACCCCTAAAGGTTTTCTACCTAAATTATAAAGACAAATTCACATTGACATTGTTTTTTCCTCAAGTGTAAACAATTTTTTATCTACTTTCTTTGTCAAGACCAATGTCACATTTATCCATTTTATATAATTAAGGAAAATCAAAAGAAAGCAAAAAATAATTTTATAAAATTATTCTTATTAAATAACATTGAGTTAATCATTTATCAAAAACATGTGAATTGGAGTAAAAGTGATTTATATTACATTAATTAAAAAGTAACATTTAAAAAAAAGTAAAATTATATTAAAAATTAAAAATTAAAAATACAGTGAGTAGGACAGAATGAGAACAATACAAATAGAGTGTGTATTTGACATAATAAAATATTACTGCGTGAAGTTGTGTATACAATCGATACTTACAATATGGATTAAATATGTGTAATAATTTGAATGGGTAAACAATAGTACATAAATTTATAATTAAATATACGTCACATATTTATTCTTTGGTTAAAAAAAATGGCCAGCCATGCACCACCAACCCCTCTCACCTACTACTCGCAAAAGCACACATCGTGGACCGTCGCACGCACACATGACATCCTGTCTGCAATCTCATCCTTACACACTACCACTTGTCCAACAAAAAGTCAGCGTCATGTAACGCCGTCATTGTTCTTACTTTACACTCCACTTTCTCATTTTATTATAACACATTCTTCACTTCTTTTATTTATGAAATTTCTTTTCGTTTTAAAATTAACATTTATTGATATTATTATAAAATTAAATCATTAATAATTAAATAATATATTATTTTTTAAATTTGATATCATTAAAATTTTTAAAATTTATTTTAAGACAATGAATTTATTATGATTCTAATTAAAAAATATTTATTTTAATTATAAAAATAATTTATTTAATTATTGACCTCAAAATTAAATAAATAAATATATCAAAAAATTTAATTTAATCAACTTTTATAAATATCATAGTAATATTCAGATAAATAAATCAAATAAAAGTATTAATTAAAATATATATAATACTTATACATATTTTTTGATATACTACCATAAAACTTATCCTTTATTTATTATTAACAAGACAAATTAGTTTTGAGATCTAAAATGTACCCTCCATCTGAAATGCGGGATCATTTATTGTATTTTACTTTTAATATTTATCAATTAATTTTACACTTTTTAATCTCCACATAAATTATATTGTTTTGAATTATTAGTTATTGAAGATTTTGGACCGCTGATCCGGCCCGATGAGCCAATCTATTTTTAGAGATCTAAGCATAACCTCCTCTTGATTCTGTTGACCAGATAAAAAAAAATATTCCTCTGCATTTCACATTTAAATTTAAATTTGTCATGTACTCAATCAATTTAAAAATATAATTTTATTTTTGTTAGATAATATTATTATATATTAGTAATAAGGGTATTTTAGAAATTTCTATTATTTTGTATATATACTCATTGTAACCTTATTAACTCAAGTTTTGTTCATTCTATGTTATGAAACCCTAGAGTGGTTATCTCTTGGTTGTCTATCTTCTTCCTCTTTTCATTGTTAACATGGTATCAAAGAGCTTTGGTTGATTTTGGAATCTATTGTAAAGAAGAGAGAGATTATTTTGATAGAAAAGACAACCACCAAAAGAGAAAAGAGAAGAGTAACCCTATTCCCGATTTTGTTAAATCAGTCTCAAAAAAACATCGATTGCGCATTCGTTAATCGTTCGATCAGGCTGATTTTTGGACAGTAGGTTCGCAACATTCAGGTCTTCGTTTTCAACGGTCGGATCGGGAAAAAGACGTCTGGAGGGGGAGAAATCGCGCTCGCACAGCAGCAGGTTATCCCTAATTTATTTTGTCTCAGTGATTGTGTTTGTCATATTTTCCTATCATTATTTGTTATGGCTGGTGCTAAGGATGATTCTCTTCAAGCTGTTAGTGTTCACCTCAATGGACAAAATTACTCTTATTGGAGTTATGTGATGAAAAAAAATTTGATTGGAAAAGATATGTGGAGTTTTGTGGATGGAACTTCTGTTAAGCCTACCGATAAAAAGGATGAAACTCAATATGCAAAAGATCTGAAAACATGGAATGGTAGTAATTCAAAAATTATTACTTGGATTAATAATTCTATTGAGTTGTCTATAGGAGTGCAACTAGCAAAATATGATATTGCTAAAGAGATTTGGGATCACTTGAAACGTTTGTATGTTCAGTCTAACTTTGCAAAACGTTATCAGTTGGAAAGTGATATTAGAGCCCTTAAGCAGAACAATATGACCATTCAGGAATTCTATTCAGCAATGACTAATCTGTGGGATCAATTGGCTCTTATGGAATCACCTGAGTTGAAAGTTGTCAAAGCATACATTGATCAAAGAGATGAGCAACGTCTGGTTTGGTTTCTAATGGCTCTTCGTGATGATTTTGAGGGTCTTCGTGGGGGTATTTTGCATCGTTCCCCCCTTCCTAATGTTGAATCAGTAGTTAGTGAATTGTTGGCAGAAGAAATCAGACTTCAAACTCATTCTGGTGTGTCAGATAAGGGAATTCACTCAACTCCTCCATCTGTTTTTGTTGCTCCTGTTCAAAAAGAAAAATCTCAAGAGAGGGTTGGACTTGGTAATGATGAATGTGCATTTTGCAAAGAAAAAGGTCATTGGAAAGCACATTGTCCGAAATTAGGGAGAACACATAAAAAGAATTTTAGGGGACCATCGTCCAATGTTGTTGCTTCTACTCCTTCTACCATTGGCTCTAGTTCTGGTTCTGTATACTCATCTGAGACTGCTTCCCAAATATCTGATATTGCAGAACAACTTCAAAAACTTCTTGCCACTCAATCACATGCAATGTTTGCCACCTCTTCTAAAGGTTTGAACTCCTCTGGTATGTCAGGTATATGAAACCTGCCTCGTCTGTATCAGTTGTGACTGCTGATGGCACTCCTATGCCACTAGCAGGCATTGGTTCTGTCTCCATACCTAACCTTTCTATTTCTGATGTTTATTATATTCCTAATCTTACTTTGAGTCTTGCTTCTGTTAGTCAAATATGTGATTTCAGTTATTCGGTTATATTTTCTTCCACTTTTTGTTGTGTGCAGGATCCACATTTCGGGAGGCTGATTGGGACAGGCCATAGACAGGGGGGACTTTATGTTTTGGATGACCTACGACTCCCAGATACTGCAGCCTCAACAACTACTACTGACTTATTATCTAGTTTTCGCTTGAATTCTTTATCTTCTAGTTTTTATTTATGGCATTCTCGCCTTGGACTTGTTTCTGCTTCTAGATTAAAATATTTGGCTTCTACTGGACCTTAGGAATGTTACAAACCTGTGATATCTCAGATTGTTGTGGTTGTAAACTTGCAAAATTTTCAGCTTTACCGTTTAGTAAAAGTGTTTCTGTTTCATATACGCCTTTTGATTTAGTCCACTCTGATGTTTGGGGTCCATCACCGGTTCTCACCAAAGGTGGATCTAGGTATTATGTTTCGTTTATTGATGATTACACTCGTTATTGTTGGGTTTATCTTATGAAAAATCGGTCTGAATTTTTTGACATTTATCATATGTTTCGTGCAATGGTCAAAACTCAACATAACTCTGTTATAAAGTGCTTTCGTTGTGATTTAGGTGGTGAATATACCTCTAATAAATTTTCTGAATTACTTGCTTATGATGGCACTCTCCACCAAACATCTTGTACTGATACTCCTCAACAAAATAGAGTTGCTGAAAGAAAACACCGTCATATTATAGAGACTGCTCGTTCCCTTTTGTTGTCCGCTTCAGTTCCTAGTGAGTTTTGGGGAGAAGCAGTTCTTACTGCTGTTCATGCTATTAATAGAATTCCATCCTCTATTATATCAGGTTTGTCTCCTTTTGAAAAATTGTATGCTTCTACCCATGATTATCATTCTTTAAAAGTTTTTGGTTCTACTTGTTTTGTTCTTTGCCCTCAAGTAGAGCGCAATAAGTTGTCTTCTCGTTCAGCCATGTGTGTTTTTCTTGGTTATGGGGATGGTCAAAAGGGTTATCGTTGTTATGATCCTCATGCAAGAAAACTTTATGTATCTCGTAATGTTGTTTTTCTTGAGCATATCCCATTTTTACTTTGTTTCCTATGATTCTCAAATTACTAAGAGTTCTGAACTAACCTATATTGATCCATTTGGTTTTAATGATAACGCTTCTAGCGATTGTAATATTGAGAATTGTAGGACAAATACTTCTACTCCACATGATGACATACAAACGTCACAAAGATGCATTCCATCAAACGTTTTCGTTTTTTAGTTGACAAACTCTCGATGTTCCATGTTAATGCATCGTGAGTTTGAGGGGAGATGTTAGATAATATTATTATATATTAGCAATAAGGGTATTTTAGACATTTCTATTATTTTGTATATATACTCATTGTAACCCTATTAACTCAAGTTTTGTTCATTCTATGTTATGAAACCCTAGAGTGGTTATCTTTTTGTTGTCTATCTTCTTCCTCTTTTCATTGTTAACAATTTTTTATAAAATATTCAATTTTTTTAATTTTTAATTTTTTCATTCTCTCTTTCTAAAATTTTTGAAATAATGATTTATAAAATTTTTGAAACTTTTGAACAATTCAAAACTTTTGAAATATGAGAATATGAAAACTTTTGATATTTAAAAACTTTCTAAATGTGAAAATTTTCGAAACTTTTCAAATTTTCAAAATTTTTGAAATGTAATCTTAATTTTAAAAATTTGAAACTTTAATTTCTAAAACTATCAATTTTAAAACTTATTATAAATGATTAAAAAGATAAAATTGTATTTTCATATATCAGAGATGATAAATATAAATATAGAGATGTATGATATAATACTTGATAAAAAAAATAAACTCCGCCATTTTTGACTCATTCACAACTCAACCATCAAACCATTTTTACACTCCCAAATGGATCATTGTCTCCTTCCTCTTCCTCTTCCACCGGTACATTTTTTCTTTTTTAATTTTCGTTCATACATGTATAATTTTCAGTAATAATATAAACAAATAAATAAATAAGGTACATAAATGTTATAAATCAATTTTATATGAACTGTTAATTTCTTTTTATTTTAAAAAATAAATTAATTATATCACAAGTCCGAATTTAAATTTTACATAAAACGTCCAACTATTAATTTCCTCGTTTTGATATACAATCATAATTTGAACATAAAGTAATTATATAATTAATAATTTATTAACACAAAAGTATTTACACCAATAATATATTAACATCACACACGTGTATATATATATAAAATATATGGTATACAGTATAAGTATCAATACATATACATCAAATGTTACGTGTATAATTTATATTCAAATAACGTTTTTATTGATCGAACTCTTAAAAACTATCCAAAACTTATCATAACAATAATAATTAATTATTCAAATTATTGATTTCTTAGAAAAAGTCAATCCAACCATGAACCATTCATTCAAGAGTTTGGTGATAAGAGATATAACACAAATTTTCCAGTACCTTCTCGATTTCACGAAGTAACGTAACAACAATAATAGAACAAATTTAATTATTTTTTCTCAATTATAATTTTCTGTTACCTACACCGTCTCCAAAACATCAACTGTAATACACTGAAAAATCAATAAATTTTGTTTTATAATTAATGACATACAGCTTTCCAAATTTTAACATATTTTTTAATTATACCATTTAATTAATATTAATTAAATAATTTGCAAATATTTATGACATTAAAAATAATTAATATTTAACAAAAATAATATTGTCTCTCTTTTATCTATACATTTTTTATGTATAAAATAAAAAATAAATTAACATAAAATAAAGAAAATAACTGATAAAAATAATTATTGTCTATATTCTAATGATTACAATTATTAATACATTTATATAAAACCTTAAACCACACTTTATTTAAAAAAATGACAAACTTGCAATGTATACATCCCAAGACACAACACACACATACACATACACACTACCGCCACAAACTCCACCTACCCCTCCCAATAACTCCACCTAACCAAAGCCCAAATATGTCACCACAATCATCACAAAACCATCTATAAAACCACACCAATATTTCCATTACCCCAAAACACACTAAAACAAAAAAATAAAACAAAACACCATTCATTTCCAACAATGGATCTTCTCCTATTGGAAAAGACCCTTTTAGCCCTCTTCGTCGCCGCTACAATCGCCATTACAATCTCAAAACTTCGAGGCAAAAGATTCAAACTTCCACCAGGTCCAATCCCAGTCCCCATCTTCGGTAACTGGCTTCAAGTCGGCGATGATCTCAACCACCGTAATCTCACCGACTTAGCAAAACGTTTCGGCGATATCTTCCTCCTTCGTATGGGTCAAAGAAACCTCGTCGTAGTTTCATCACCTGAACTCGCAAAAGAGGTTCTCCATACTCAAGGTGTCGAATTCGGTTCCCGAACAAGGAACGTTGTTTTCGACATTTTCACCGGAAAAGGACAGGATATGGTTTTCACCGTTTACGGTGAACATTGGCGGAAAATGAGAAGAATCATGACGGTGCCGTTTTTCACAAACAAAGTTGTTCAACAGTACCGTTTTGGATGGGAATTGGAAGCTCAGAGTGTCGTCGATGATGTTAAGAAAAATCCAGAGGCGTGTTCGGGTGGAATTGTTCTTCGGAGAAGATTGCAACTTATGATGTATAATATTATGTATAGGATTATGTTTGATAAAAGATTTGAGAGTGAAGAGGATCCTTTGTTTGTGAAGCTTAAAGCTTTGAATGGTGAAAGGAGTCGTTTGGCTCAAAGCTTTGAGTATAATTATGGTGATTTTATTCCTATTTTGAGACCCTTTTTGAAAGGTTATTTGAAGGTTTGTAAAGAGGTTAAGGATCGTAGGTTGCAGCTCTTCAAAGACTATTTCGTTGATGAGAGAAAGTAAGTTTTTGTTTTTTTTTTGCTTACTCTTTTTCTTTTTTATCTTTGCTACTTTTGATTTGGGTTGTTCCCAACCACATGATTCATTTCCCTAACATTATTTTAATAACATTTAAAGAGGTGAATGGAAGAGTTAAATTATGAGGAAGTTTTTTCTTTTGGGTGGAAAGGTTAAGTAAAAATTATGATGTAGTTTTTTTTTGCACTGCTAATTGATGTTTGATCTATGAAATTTTGTTTAACTTACTTTTTTGTTGTTAATAAGAAATGTGTTAGATTTTGGTTGATATGTTTTGGCAAGATTATTAGTATAGTTAATAAATTAAATTATATTAAATTAAATTGTTTGGGAATTAAAACAGGAAACTTGGAAGCACCAAGAGCACCACCAATGAAGGACTGAAATGTGCTATTGATCACATTTTGGATGCTCAACAGAAGGGTGAGATCAATGATGACAATGTTCTTTACATTGTTGAGAACATCAATGTTGCTGGTAAGATACTCATATCTTTTTTATCCCGTAGTATTGCATGATTTATGCTTTATTTTATTTTAATTTTTCTATTTGTCTGTTAATATTTGAAATAATTATTTTAAGGAAATCAGAATTGAATTTTATTCACATACTATTTAAATAAAACAATTATTTGAATAATTAATATGAGAAAACGTAGGGGTGTGTTGTCTGAAAAGTAGACACCTTAATTAATATATATAGATGGGCATATTTGTCATTTTAGTTTTAAATTGTATTTTAGTGTGATTATTATAACCAACCGTCTATTAACAATTTAAACAGAATCTTAGCTTCCAGCCAAAAAGAAAAAGAATGTTAGGTTTATGCTACCTTTTTATGTGTAATATAAACTATAAAACTAATAAGAATGTTAGCTTTATACTATATAGCTTAAACAAATTGAACAATATTGGATCAAATCTAATAAGAATAATTAAGTATTCAATACAAATTCTTCAAATAAATAATATGTTTAAGATTAGTTTTGATGTCATGCTCCTTTCGAAATATAAACAAAATTCAAATTCATTTTTAGAATACAAATTAATTAAATCTTAATAAATTATCTGTTATTTAATGATAATATTTTAAAACTATTGATTATTTCATTTAATATAACCATTGATATTTTTAAAGTCCAAGTTTATTAGTGATCACGAAAGAAAACTTAAACAATTTTTAAATTTTTTTTTTAAAATATATAATTTAGTTTATTTTTACTTATAATCCATCTCGAAAGAATACATAAAATTTCTTAATATTTATATTGCTAGGAAATACTATTATTTTTTAAAAGCAAATATTAATAGTTAATATATATTTTAAAAAGAAAAAAAAACATTGAACTTCGAACTTTTTGTATAACTGATTGGAAATTCCAACCAAATCATTGGCTAGTCCTTACGGACCGTTAATATGGACTGCTTTAAAGATGGATTTTTTTTTTTAATTTTAGTAAATTTTTATTTAGGTATTATATTTATATTAAACATAATTTTAAAAGGGTAATGAATGCGAACACGTGAATATTTAATTTGTCAACTAAAGGAGGAAAAAGGGACACGTAGGTTAGAGGAGAAAGGGACACGTAGATTAGCAATAAAAAGTCTTAAATAAAGAAGGGGTTAGGTGAATGATTCAACCGTCAGGTATTGGCCCATTCTTATCTGCCTTTCAACTTGTTGCATATTCTAATGTCACTTCTTTAGAGGTAGTTGATCTTTTTGGGAACTCGATCTAACCTTCAATTTTTTGTTTTTGTTTTCTTTGAGTGTGGGGATAATCATTTGTCCAATTAAACACTTTTCGTGTGTCTTTATTTAAAGATAGAGATGAAATTAGCACTTTTTTAAAATCAAGAGTGCTCAGTTTTAGATTAACTTTTGCTTAAAGGGTATCCATATTCAACTTTTTATGAGTACCTAAAATTTAGGTGTTGAAGTCGAAGGGATAAAATGTAAAAATTTATGATGTGTTGAAAAATTTATACTATTTATCAAATTTGCTTTAAGTGTAGAATATTTAAATACAAGTTACTTTCTTTTAAACTCAATTATAATCATATATATTAATATTGATTCTAATTAACATCAAGTTGATGAAGTAAATGATCTAATATACACTTAGTGGAAACGTGGCCAACAAATTTTGTTGGTGCACCTACTACCTCCTAATAAAGTGGGGGTCACCAAATTTGGTTGGTGCACCTAATTTAATTTAGATTAAAGTTACATGAAGAAAATGAAATCCTCCTAACTTAACCAAATATAGACAAACTTGTTACTTCTATAATGAACAATATATATAAGTGAAGTGAAAGTTGACTTTTTCTAACATATTGTATGATAATATACAAACTTCTATTGTCATTTTTTTCTGATTAAATGTCAACTTTTTTTATGCAATTAAATTAGAGGAGACATAATTTTGTTAATGAGACTAATAGAGGTGTTTGTGAATAATTATGATTTTTTTTCTAATGTACAAAATGTCATGTTTTTTTAAACAGCTATTGAAACAACATTATGGTCAATTGAATGGGGCATTGCTGAGTTAGTGAATCACCAAAAGATCCAAAACAAAGTAAGGGAAGAAATTGATAGAGTTCTTGGACCAGGACACCAAGTAACTGAACCAGATCTCCAAAAGCTACCTTACCTACAAGCCGTAGTCAAAGAAACACTTCGTCTTCGAATGGCGATTCCACTCCTCGTCCCACACATGAACCTTCATGATGCAAAGCTCAATGGTTTTGACATCCCGGCCGAGAGCAAGATATTGGTCAATGCGTGGTGGCTCGCAAACAACCCGGCCCATTGGAAAAAGCCCGAGGAATTTAGGCCCGAGAGGTTCTTAGAAGAAGAGTCTCATGTCGAGGCTAATGGAAATGACTTTAGGTACCTTCCCTTCGGCGTTGGTAGAAGGAGTTGTCCTGGAATTATTCTCGCTTTACCGATCCTCGGTATAACTTTGGGACGATTGATTCAGAATTTCGAGCTTTTGCCTCCTCCGGGACAGTCTAAGATCGACATGGCTGAGAAAGGAGGACAATTTAGTTTGCATATACTCAAACATTCCACCATTGTTTGTAAGCCAAGATCATTTAATTAATTAGTCCTCACATCAATAATACTCTTTAATTTGTTTACTTTACTCTACTTTGTGTAATGCATTTCAATGATTATGTGGGAATGTTGTTAAAAAATGTCATTTGGCTTTGCAAAGGTGTAGGTAAATAATGTTGTTTTTGTGTTTGTCCCATGTAAATCTTTGAACTTGAAGTGATGGTTTTGAGATGATTCTGTAATAACAGTTGTTTCTAATGTGTTTGTTCCTAATATTCTCTGATGAATTAATATTGTCATATTGAAATCTCAATTAATTTTTCTTTTCAATGAAGATTTTTTAACACTTTTTTTCATCATGTAAATAATAATAATGACAACTATTTTGTTTTCCTTATTTTTAGATTTTATATTTCTTTTTGTTTCTTTTTACATCACTTATATAAAATCATCAATTTTCTTTGACAAAAAAATGATCAAATTTGAAACGTGCATTTGTGGGGGTTAAAAAGTGATGTATTGAAAATCAATACCTTATATAATTAAAAATTTGAAGTACTTTATTGGCTTATTATTTATTTGTAAATTTTTTGTAAATGAGAAATACCAGATAATAATGTATTAATTTTCATTTGGTCCTAAATCCACTTGCTCTCAGGAGAGATTATGGTTATTTGGAGTTTAATCTATGGAAGTAACTAATTTCTTCTTAACGTCCCTCTATAAAATAAAAAACAAAAAATCGGTACTTTTAATCGATTTGAAATTAAGATATTGGATTAGCAAAGAATATTTTCTTTGTAAACTCAAAGGTGGGTAAAGGGAGACGTAGCTAGATATGGGGCAATTCTCATCTCCCTTTCAATTGTGCATATTGATTTTAGAGGTAGATGTTTTGTATGGGACACTTGTAAGTGCCCAACCGGCGATATAATTGATGAATGTTCGTCCCTTATCTGTCACACACACTCTCTCTCTCTATATATATATATATATTAATATTTATTTAATATATATGGGGCCAAAATAAATTAATATTTATTTAATAATTTGTCTAACACACACAAGGACTGATGGACATTCACCTCATAATTTGCCAAAAATTGGAGACTATTAGTTAGTCTAATCAAGGTCAGCCCAAGTCAATAAGATATGGGCTCTGGGCCTGTTTTTCTTCTTTCAATATGTTGAAGTAGAAATTTTATGGGTATATCTCTGCTATAATCCCACATTTTCATTGTTTTTTTCAACGCATTTCCTTTTTCTCACATTTTCTTCTTCCTCTTTCATTATGAAGAACATTTTTTTTTATTAATTACCATAAACATATTCCTTTTTTATGAAGAAATGCAAAATCCTGCACCATAATTTATAACTTAAGAGTATAAAATATAACTTAACGAATTAAAAGGGTGGAAATGGTAAATGCAGTTGTTTGTGTGTGGAGAGGAATTACTGGAACAATACATGATTTTATTAGCTAATGTTCATTTAGAGGTCAATGTTGTAGATAAGTGGTCGTGAAATAATAGACAAGAATGATTGTATTCGGTAAAAAAGATGTATTTTGTGCTTCAGGAGGAGTTTGTCGCAAGTGTCACCGTACCTCAATTTCAAAATCTAGTGTGACATTTTTTATCCAATCATAAGTATCATCTGTCATTTGTTATTTGTGTGTCCTCTTTATGAATTTGTGTGGGATGGTATTTTGAAGTGCTTTGGTCTATAAAAACGTGTTTCATATGAATGCAATCAATTACGTTAACCAAATTGATAGTTTGTTTTCATGTAGCCATGTAATGCGTCAAAAATTAATTTAGTTTGGTTTGCACTTACGTGAGCGATTTAGAAATCAATAAATGAGATTATTTTGTGTTCGTATGTTTTGAATGCAAAATCTTATTAGTGAGCATGTTAAACTTTTAGCATGGAAGTCAAATAAATTGCACGTAAAAGAATTTTGTTATGGGTATAACCAATCGTGCTTTCAATCCTTGGGATGTATTGACATTGTTTGTGGTTAATTGTTTTGCTTCTTGTTGAGTAGTTTAGTTTTGTGTTCCATATTTGTTTTAGTCATATGGTAGAAATATTGTAAAATTTCTTGTTCTAAGTACTTTTTGTGCTTACAATGTTTCTTTAATATATTCGTTTTTAGGTTGTTAAAAAAAACTTAATAAATTAAAATGGAATGAAAAAAAGCATAAAATACTTAAGTGAAATGTAAAAATAATTTAAAAGATTTAACATATAATTTAACCTAAATTTAAGAATACACTAGTTTGATGATTAAGTTTAACAACTCTACTACTTTGATACCTTATCCATTTAGTGTGTTATCTTTGTTGATTGCATCTGCATTTACGTCTACATCTTCCAATACATACGTACTAGAGAGTGAATTTGTCACACACAAATTTCAACAAACTAATTGAAGAGACTAAGGTCTATATAGAGATCTCCCACAAGCACCATGAAGAGTCTCAAACCTCTTATACACAACTTATATCATGTACATGCATCTAATGTTACTTGAGCTTAGAAAATATTTGTATGGTAAAATTGATCATGAGAGAAGCCTTCAAAACTTTTATAAAAGTATTTCTTAAAACATGGAATATTGTTAAAAAAAAAACACATGTTTGTCATAAAGCTGATCGAGAAACAATGACCCAAATTATTTTCATGGTAATAAAGCCATGCCCCTAATATTAGTTCAAGTGTGCACATGAAAAATACTCAAGTCTTTTATTAAATGATCATCTTTTGGTCGTTGGACATTAAACACGTACATATCCTGACTACATCCATCTAATTGACATTGTTTGTTATAATAATGCGTCTAATATGCAAAACATATTATATATAGAAGAGGAATATTAACTCAAAGAATATTAAATGTATAGTTTTTTCGTGCTAATGTAAGAACCAGAACAACATCTGAAAAATGATATCAAGACATCCTCTAACCCAACTAAATAGGAATACTACATCAGCTAAATAAATCATCACCTGATAAGAAAAGTTGTACCAAGATTGAGTTTAAAGATCATGAAGTCAGAATAGACATGAAGAATTATTGGGAGAACCTAAAGAGGCTAGAATAGACATGATCTTGAGTTGTTGGTGTAGGAGGACATATTAACGAACAACACAAATAATTCGATCGAATCATTTATATATATTCTCATGGAATGGAAGACATAAAAGCTAGCTTGAAAGTTTTTAAACACATATTCCTCTAATAGTTTAGAAATTTGGACAATTTAGGACTCATACAACAGCTTCAATATCTATTTTCATCTCTAGTGTAACTCCTAAATTTAATTTCCACATTGTGTTCTTTAACTCAATTTTAATATCATTAAAAATGAGTTTGAATATCACTCCAATGATGCAACTTCAGTATTAATATCGTATGATTTTTGTTCCAATTAGTTATTTTTTAGACATTTTATTTAGAGTTCTATGGTCCGTTTTGAAAGACTTATATCGATTAGCTTATAGTGAATACTTTATTTTTTGTTAACTTATATCTTTCTTTTATTAGTTTACAGCATTTGAGGCTGTAATTTATATGTTATTATATTATATTCTATTTTTAATTTACTGTTAGCTTATAATGTTGTTTTATTAGTTTATAGCATTTGAAGTTATAATTTATATGTTATTATATTTTATTCTATTTTTATGTCCATGAAATAGTAAAGAAACTCACATAATTATCAGATTTTATATTAGAACAACTTTGACTATTGAATTTCTTTATTCTATTATTATTCTAATCAATTAAAAATTACAAATGTTATAATTGCATAGGATATTAAAGATAACATTTGTATTTATTTGTCAAATATCAATATATACATTTAAGTTTTTTTTTTTCCATATATAAATAAATTTAGAAATAAGATTTTAGGAAATGAAAATTAATTTAACGATCATAAATAAAAAAAGGTGGAAAAAGCTAACATGTGTCCCAAGGTGGGTCATATGTTAATGATTCAAACGTGAAAAAAAATGTTTTTGGAACCTGTATTTTCAACTCTTTTGAAAATATAAATATTGTACTTTTCAATAATAAAAAATTTAATTATAATTTTAGTTTTTTTACTTTTATTAATTTATGAAATTGATGATGTAACATTTTTACATCATTTTACTACAATTAATTCACACAACTGTGGTATCTCGAATTCGTGACAATATTTAACTTAATAATATTAGTATTTTTCAGTTGAATTAAGATTAAGGACAATGTAACATATTTCAAATGATGTAATATATGATTTCATATAGAACCATCTAGATTACTTAATTGTTCATATTTTATTAACGAAATTATAAAAATCATAATGATAGACCAAAATTATAAATACAAAAAACATCCAAAAAATATGTTAGCATGACCCATAAAAAATATATTAGATTAATAAATTTTAAATTAATTTTTTATAAATATGTTTTACATTAAACGATATAAGATTTATTATTAATTAAGAATACTTTTTATCAAATATTTTAATTAGCTTATTCGTTATAAGCTATTCGCTATAAGTTATGTGCCAGCTCATTTCACTATAAGTTATAGGCTCTATTTAGTAAAATTAATTGATAGTTTATAGCTCTGATACTTGTTAAACTAATTAAAGTGTATGGTAAAATTAATGATTGAATTAGATTAATGTGTATAATGACATAAAATGAAATTTTTAGTT
>JBBPBS010000361.1:1112788-1127311 GCA_037974835.1 Cicer judaicum
ATGAATAAATTATTTAAAATTAATTATTTACTTTAAATTATTTTAAAATTATTTATTTTAATTTCAATAATAAAAATAAAAATAAAAATAAAAGTAATAAGTTATTAACTCATAAATTACTTAATTTAGATTATCAAAAACACTATAAATTCATTATTGATTATTACTAAACATACCTTATAATTTATAAGCTCATGTTTTTTATCTTACCAAAAGTCATAAGCTCACTATTGATTATTTTTTAAATAATACTATATTCTTCATGTTTAAGGTAAGACTACTATAATATAGGAGTATATATTAAGGATCTTAAAAATTTGGGTAGCCTCAAATTAAAGAATATAAACCGCCTCACACGTTTGTTTGACTTTGTGTTTATTTTTTATTTTATTTAAAATTAAAAATTAATTGTTTTAGCGTCAGAATTATTTTGTTATTATTTTAGTTTACTATTATATACAATTATTTTTCATAAATACTAATATAGTACAATCATAATTACTTTTGTTAAATTTTCACAGGTATGATTTTTTAGATTCCCACATTTAATGCCTTCTGTTTGTACTACATACAGGACTATAGATGGTAACTATTTTTATTTGGTATATATTTTTCATCCAAATTTTTATATTATATTTAATAATAATTAATTATGTTCAATTTTCATTATTTTACAATTAATTATGTGTGTAACTTTTAAAATAATTATAAAAAGGTCAACATTTTTAATAATTGAATTGTTACGTGATTACAGTGTAAAAACATTTTATATCAATTGTTATATAAATTCTATTTATATATAATTATAATTTCTTGTAACCAAAGGAGGCGAGAGTCAACCTAGAAAACCAGTGGCAGTGGGTAATGTTTCTGTCCTGAAATCAGAAAAAGAAGAGACAAAAAAAACTTCAAAATAAGGTAAACGGTGTTGTGTTGTGTCGTATTATGCGTGTGTGTATGACACTATAATAATAATACTAACTCTTATAAAAAAAAAAAAAAAATTGATTCATAATAATTATGCATTGAAGTGTTGTGCATGCATTTTGCGCTATCTTTATCTCTCTATGTTATATGCATTTTTGCATGCACTTTCTCTCTCTATAAAACCTTCTCTCAGTAATTACGGTTACCATGTTGCATTCATATTCACCTTTTCCTCTTTTCTCTTCTTCTTCTTCTTCTTATTCTTCTTCTTCACCTCAATGTTGATTATAGTATTGAAACTTGAAATTAATTATTATTAATTGATGTCACTTTCTCTCTCTATGTTTGTGCATGGTTGAAGCAGCAACACATAGAAAAACACTCAAATTCGTTCTTGTTTTTTTTTTCAAGGTTCGTTTTTTTTTTGTTCTGTTCTGTTTTTGTTGTTCTTTTTATTTTTCTAATCGTGAATCTTGAAGTTTGTGTTATTGATGAACTGATCATTTTTAATTTGTGCTTTTTTTTCTTGCTGTGGATTGTTTTATTCAACTGAAATTCGATTTTTTTTTTGGTTTTTGATTTTTAGGGTTTTGACTTTGAAGTGAGAAAGAGGGGTTGATTTAATTTGGATTCTGTTCAATGGGGATTGAAATTTGCATGAATAGTTTGTGTAAAGATGGTTCTGCTAGTGAATGGAAGAAAGGGTGGCTTTTGATTTCTGGTGGATTTGCTAGACTCTGCAACAAATGCGGGTAAATTTGATTCCTTTATCTCTTTTACTTGAGCTGAAACTTGATTCCAATTCCATCGTGAATTTGATTGCATAATGTTAGTATAATTTTGGGGGTTTTGACTTGATTGCTACTATGTGTTGTAGATAATTTTGAGATTTGACTTGAGTCTTCTTATGAATGAGTTCAGATAGGATCAGTCAAAAGTTTCAACCCTTTTTCTTTTCATGGGTTTTCAAGGGTTTGCATTACCTGCAGCAGCAGGTTTACGCAATCATGAATTTTGGCCGTTGGATGAAATGAGGATCAAATGACTCATATTTTAAGTTGTATTATAAAAGCTGAAATCAAAATATGAAGCAATTGATCTTTATCCAATGAATGAGATTCCTTGATTGCATGAATGCATGATTCTCCTTACTATAGGGACTTCGGTTTGCTGGTTTTTTTTAAGTCTAGCTGCAAAACTTATATACACTAATTGTGGAGAAGTGGGGGATCCTAGGTTCAAATACGGACCCCAGTATATCAAATGTCCCTAAGACTACCATATGAGCTATACTTGTAGGATGGTTTGCTGGTTTTATATTGGCGTGTGTCTAATATATAGTAACTGGTTGCATTGTATTCTATTTTAATAACAATAAATTGTATGATTTATGGTCTAATATAAAGTAACTGGTTGCATTTTTATTCAAATCAAACTTAGGTTTAGGTTTTGTTGTCAAAGTAGTCTCTAAACATTCTACATTAAGCTACATTTGCTTTTATCTTCCCTCTTATACACTTCAAATCTTTCCAAAATTTTTTACTAGTAATGATTAATTTATTGACTATTTGCTGCTTGCAAATTATTAATTTGTCACTCTGTGTTTAGACTTGCCTATGAGAATTCAGCTTTCTGTGATAAATTCCACCGTCACGAAGCCGGTTGGAGGGAATGCAGCAATTGCAACAAGGTAAAATGTTCTTTTAATTTTTCTATGCCTTGTATTTCTCTATTTCAGCATTGAAGTTTATTATTTGTTTTGCAGCCTATCCATTGTGGATGTATAGTATCAAGGTCTTTGTTTGAGTACCTTGATTTTGGTGGTATAGGTTGTGTTACATGTGTTAAGGCCTCCCAGCTTTGTCCGGTAAGGTTGATTTGAATATTTATTTTTGTATAATGATTTCCAACTATAAAGGTTTTCCCTTTGAATAGTAAATGTTTTTCTATGGATATAGGATACTGAAAATCCTAATAGGTCTGTTCAATCAACCAAAAATAATGCAAGTGGTTGGTATGCTGAACATATCGATGGTAGACTACCGATGGAACGTGCTGGCAAAGGAAACCTTATGCAATTGTGTAGAATTGTTGAAGCTGGTGAATCAAGCTCTTGGCCACAAGCTCAAAGAAATGGCGAGGTTTCATGTATTGGTTCCAGCAGCCAAGAAGTTAAGGGTCGATTCAGCGAAGAGGATACAGGATTTTTAAATGTGATGAAACATTCTAGTCACTCTTCGAAATTTACTATGTCAGAAAATGATAGACCGACATGGGAGTCTAAAAGTATACATGAACCACTTTCCCTGAATATTTCTCTGGGAAACTCGTCGAGAAATTTTGTGCCTTCTGCCACGGAGATTGTAGAAGGTAGACTTGAGGGTAAAGCATCTTCTCCCTTTCAACAAGGGAAAAAATCTCACCCTATGTTGCCCAAACAATCGAAGACTGGAGTTACCATGAATCTTGAAACAAATAAAGGCATGACTTCTCATGAACGAATTGCGCGGCCACCTCCTGATGGGAAAGGGAAAAACCAGTTACTTTCTCGATACTGGCCGAGGATCACTGATCAAGAGCTGGAGCAATTGTCCGGAGAGTATCCTTTATATTTATTATTTTGGTCTATTACACATCAATGTTGTCAAATAGCAGCTATAGCTTATAACGCTGTAGCGTAGTTCAATTGAACAAATTGCTATTACTATGTGATATGAAAAATGTTGTCAAATAACGGCGCTATAGCACTGTAGCTTAGCGGAATTTGAACAAACGACTGTTTTCCGCGATCCATGGATTGACAACATTGTTATACATCTACATTAAAGTTGCCAACTTGATTCATCATATGTTTCCCTTAACGTTATTATCTCAGTTTGAAGTCTACTGTAGTGCCCTTATTTGAGAAGGTGTTGAGTCCTAGTGATGCTGGTCGAATTGGTCGTCTTGTTCTCCCAAAAGCTTGTGCTGAGGTATGCTTGATGTTTATCGCTATCTGTGTATATGGAACACTTTTTTTTTTACTTAATATGGATCTCTGTTTATAAAGGGTTTTGATATATTAAATAAATACATCTTCCCCTGTACCTGCGGCGCATGTGACAAATTGGCATATGACTTTCAGGCTTTTCTCCCTCATATTTCGCAATCAGAAGGTGTTCCTCTAGATTTCCTAGATTCGAAGGGGGACGAGTGGACTTTTCAGTTCAGATTTTGGCCTAATAACAACAGTAGGATGTATGTATTAGAGGGTGTGACCCCTTGCATACAGTCCTTGCAATTAAATGCTGGTGATACTGGTATACATCAATCTAGGCCATGATTTCTGTACATACTATTGTTTTTCCATTTCACCTTTTTATTCAAATTTGCTCGGTATTCTGTTTTATGTCAAAATGTTATTGCCTTCGATTTTTCGTTCAAATCCAATTCTTGGGTTCCTAACATGTGTTTTCATGGCAAAAACTGTTTTTTGTTTTCTTTATTTGCAGTCATCTCTACACATGACCCTTATATAGGCTGACTGACTTATATGCCTCTTTATTCGAATGATTTCAGGAGAAAATTCATGCTCTTATAGAATTGATCACATGTACATTGTTTGTTGTTTACTCTGTAGTGTGAACTGTAAATATGCATGTCATTCCTAATATGTGTTGCATATCTAAAGTTATCATTGATTAATATGATCTTTTTGTTGCAGTGATATTTAGTCGGATAGATCCTGCGGAAAAATTTGTATTGGGTTTTAGAAGGGCATCAAATTCAATTGATACACAGGTTATGACATGATTTTCACCTATTTTATCTTTAGCTTCTTCAAATAATACATCTATATTCTTCACTTGTTTTGAAAAATATTTTTAAAGGGCTTTTATTGAAACAGGATGCCTCTACATCTGCTCATTCCAATGGCATTTCAACAAAGGATACAAACTTCTCTGGTGCAACTAAGAATCTGCTCTCAGTATGTAGTTATCGTGATCTTCTTCAATCAAGGAAAGGTAGTGGGGAACCTTACTTAAATGGACATTTAGAACGTCTGCGTTTGGGTACTGGAACTTCTGATTGGCTTCAAACCGCACATTGTGAAGAGGGGACAAACAAGGATCCATTGCAGCGACCGGTTTCAGTTTCAGAAAAGAAGAGGACTCACAATATTGGGCCAAAAACTAAGAGGTTGCTCATTCCTAGTGAAGATGCTAAGGAGTTGAGACTTACATGGGAAGAAGCACAAGATTTGCTTTGTCCGCCGCCTAGTGTCAAGCCAAACATCGTAACAATCGAGGACCAAGTATTTGAAGAATATGATGTAAGTGAGACATTGTCATAGCAATCCATTTTTTTTTGTGGTTTTCTTTTCTAGATGAAATTTGAGTTATATAGTTTGGACTTTGGAGAATCATGTTCAGATTTTTGTTACCTGGCTTATCTTTATGACTTGTACTTCATTTCATTTAGGAGCCCCCAGTTTTTGGAGAGATAACTATAACAAATGCTGGGCCATCTGGGTAAGATTATATATATCTTACATATTTAGCATTATAATACTTCAATTATTTTTCACTTTTTCATGTTTTCAAATATGATCAAAGATAATTAGAATATATGAAAGTATCTTATGTATGAAACCTAATAAATGGCCCTATAAACAACCTCAACAAACTAACTAACTTCTATAACAACTCTTAACTACTTTAACTACTCGAATTATCCTTTATTCTATATCTTAATAGATAATCTCACAGAACTTTTATTTTTTGTTTGACTATCTTGTAAGATTAGTTTCCATATTTATTTGTTATTATCATTATTTGTTTCCTTGCATAATTAGGATTGAAATCTTTAGTAGAGTTAATGTCTAGTTCTTTTCCAATCAAATCATAATAATAAATTATATTCATGATTCAAAGTCGTTACTTTCTTTCTTCTCTCTTCATCTAAAACCTATAACTTCAACATGTTATGAAAGTATTAATATATATCATAATCAAACTGAAGATGAATATTTTCATTTAACATATGAGAATATAGGACTGAGGTAGAAAACATTTGTATATCTCCTCACAGAGCAAGCTGGTAGTGTTCACGTGAAAGTAATGTGCTTCTCTTAATCAATCATCTTGGTAATTTAATTTAAGTACTCATTCATCAAAGGAATTTTATAGAAATTATATTCAATATTTCTTGAATTCTATTATTATCTCTAGTTCTATTTAAAATGTTTGGGTGCAGCCAAATGAACATTATTCAGTGCTTTTGACATTCTACTGATTAAAGTGAGTATATCATCATCATTTCTTATCAGATACTATGGTTTTTCAGGTCTTCAGATTCTGCATCAGAGCAGCTAGAAAATCTTCTGAGAACCAGAAAAGGTGTGATTCTGCTATCTATTTTTTATATAAGCTCTGTAGCATTTAATCTAGCTTTGTAGTAGATAATTAATTCTTATATTTTCTGGATGCTGCATGGTCTTCTTCCACAGATTCTAAAAAGCGAAAAATTGTAGAAAAGGGTAAAACAATTCAAGAACACAAGCCTTCAGGCCTTGAAGCTCTTGCCGATGCAGCAGTTTTAGGAGATAATCTTGCTGATCCGGACGAGTCATCCTCGGCTGAAGTCACCACCAAACATCCTAGGCATCGTCCGGGATGCACTTGTATCGTTTGCATTCAACCAGCAAGTGGACAGGGAAGACATCCGCCAACTTGCACTTGCCTTGCTTGTGAGACTGTGAAGCGTCGGTTCAAGACTCTTATGATGCGTAGAAAAAAGCAACAATCAGAACCTGAAGCAGTTGATGATCAGATTGATCACATGGAGGAGGCTGATACCAATGGTGATGCATCAAGAGAAGATGCAAGTCACTCGCCGGACGAGGTAAGTGTGAATGGAGGTCAGCTTGAGACTTCTGAGCCTAATGCCGCAGGACAAATAGATTTGAATTGTCATCCCAATCATGAAGATATGGAAATGGATACACATAACAGGACTGAGCATGAGTCATGACTAATCATATTGAAACAACTGCAAGGAAATATATGATTATGGTCTTAAACTTAATTCTCAACTGCATTTTAAATTAATTTCATTTTTTACTTTTTTTTCTTCTCATTTTGGAGCCAGGAAAGAAGAAATTAGGTAGTGTGATACCAATTTTATATTTCTCCTTAATTGCACAGTATAGTTTGCTTTCCTTTTCAAAAGGGGTGGTAAAGATAGCTCTTTTTCTTTTAGTTAAAAGTGATTTTAGTTCTAGTTTGTCCCTCAAGTGTTTAATTTTTATTTTGTCCCTTTCCATGAAAATGAGTGAAAAGTTTTTGTTTCTATGCTTCAAATATAAACATAATAAATGGCAGTAATAAGTCCTGTTATTAAAAGGCTTAATCTAGAAAATTTTATTTTTCATTTAATAACTAAAGAGCACAATTCTGAATCGCAACCGAGTTAACTAGAGTTGTCAAACGGTCCAGCCTTACCTGACCCAATCTAGTGGCGGAGCTTTACAATTTTTATTGAGAGGATCATTAAATTCATATGATTTGAAAGAATTTCATAAATCACTATTGAAAAAAATATTAATACTATGATTTAGAAGGTTTTCATGACTAATATCTAACTCCAGCAAATTAAAGCGATTCGGTCATCAATCGATTGAAGTCGATCGAGAAATAATTTGAATGATTTGATGTGTCCCTATATATTTGGAATTTTTTATAGAGAAAATGAAATAGAAAAAAAAGGATCGATAAATTATTTTGTATTTTGCCATTTATTTTATAAATTACCTCTATCTTTAATGTATGTTAAATGGACCGAACATAAAAGATTAGTTCATTTTTTAGACTTTTTTAAAATTCAATCTATATTAAAATGTGGATCAAGCAATCCGACCCAATTGACTTAATCTATTAACAATTAATTTAAGTAAATAGATGGATAGAAGAATACATATATTCTATTCTATTACATGTATATATTCTATTATGTTGTAAATATATTCTCTATGCTTGAAATTTTATTATTTTTGAAATGTTCAATTAAGTAACTACTATAAGTGTTTTAATTTAGCGACAATTTTTTTAGAATAAAAAGTTTTATTTTAGATTTATGAACCCAACTCAAGAATTGGTTTGATTTGGTGTTTTTTTTTTTGTAATAACCTGATTTTTCACTAGAACTACTACTTAGGAACTTTTCACTCCTCTTTGATGGGTTTTTATCTTTCGAAAAATTCAAATTTTATACCTAGAAATAAGTACACATAAATATCATCAATATTATTTAGTAGCATTATCTATAACACGCCAACACAATGGGAAAAAAAATTAATTAGTAGGTTATATATCAATTTTGACCCAATCCGGTCTCATGTACATTAGGAAGCAAAATTTGTACGGACAAAAATACAAAAATGATAAAATGTAAAAAATTATTATATTAATAATAAGAATAATTTAATTTTTTTTTCTTTTATTTTTATTACCTAAGAGGGGTGTGTGTCTAAACACAAATTATTTATGCTTGTAATTATGAAAGTGTTGTTCGTTAATTAGTTGACATGACATGATTTATCATATAACTAGGCGGTAAAAACAAAGTAATGAATAGTAGATAAAATATCTTTTGAGGCAAGGATAATGGTGACAAAAAGTAGCTATGGTGTAAAACAAAAAATTGAACCAGTCAAACATCCACCTCATCTCCAAATTTTAAGATATAGTAACTAGTCTACCTTTTCAAACGGTCGATTCAATATGTCTCTTACAAATGCAACAACCAACAAGTGTTTTTAAATTGAATCTAATAATGTAATATTAGCTAAACATTTTAATTTTCGACCGGCCTTATAACACGCAAACTTTGGCCATATATGATCGTCTTTGTTTCCAATGTGACAAAATTAACACGCCTAAATACATCTTTTTGTTTCACCCTTTACCTTAAATATTCCAATCCTATCATAATATTTAAATATATAATTATGATAGCATTATCTATAACCATAACATAAGCCTAAAATCCTATATTATAACACATAGCCACATGTCCTTTAACATAGAATTCTAATGGGTGATCGCAATAACAAGACTCAAGAAAAGCCAATTTTGCAAGATCTAGAAAGTTTGTACCTAGGAATCCCAGATGAATCCGTTAACCTCACTTTTCAAGACCTTGCCAATGTGAATACAACCACAATAAACAATAATCATGTTTCCGAAGGTGCTAACAATATTCCAACAAGGGCAAATTCGTCAAATTCTCATTCACTAGGCAAAATACCTAGTCTTGATTTCAGCAAAGGCTTGCAAGCTTCTATTCAACATAATAACCACCAACATGACATTGGCCACGGTGACTCGCCGTGGGGTCATTTTGGCCACCGAGTTGAGGCGAGTCGGGGGCATGTACATGTTCATGATCATCAATTTGATCAGGCAAGTGGGGGTGTAAAAAGTCCTCGACCAAGGAATGGTGGAGATGATCATTCGGCGTATAGCATGAGCTATAATGATATGAGTGTGCAATCTGGAAGAGGTGGTGGTGGTGGACGACGGCGACCTGGGATTCCTCACTCTAAGATTTGTACAATTTGTAGTACATATGTTTATGTCTTCCGCACTAGATGTCTGGTATGTTATAAAAATATCTCCCACTCTTTGATTCAAATCTTTTTATTATATTAGTTTAAATTTATACGAATTTTAATTTATGTAACTATTTCTTATGTTATATGACTCACTCTCAAATTGATTGGACCTACCTAAATTTTGGTCCATAGTACAAAAGTTAATGTAATATTGTTAAAGTAGCTGCGTAATAAGTGTCCTAATTTTTACTAACTTGTACCTATCCCTTAATAAACTTGTTGTGATAGATATTTAGAGGCTAAATTATTTAAATTTTAAGATTAAATATATTTTTTTGTCTTTTTAAATATATAAACTTTTATTTTTATTTTTTATAAAAATTTCTTTCAAAATTTGACCTTATTCTTTTACGAAAGTTCACGTTGCATGTTCCAAGTAATTTTTTTTAATTGACATATTATTGATAAAATTTAAAAATATCATTAATTTAATAATTTAACTATTTAATCTTCAATCTTTATTAATTTATCGGTAAACTTTAAATTAAAGATTACATTGTTAAATAGTTAAATTATTTAATTATTGATATTTTAAAGTCTTAACAATGACATCATAAAAAAAAAGTCAATTAAAATATCTTATATAAACTTTTGTAAAACAACTGTGATTAAATTAGAAACTGAAAAAATTTAAATTTACCAAAATTCGAAGGAACTTTTTTGAAAGTCTGAAATTAAAAATTTATATATTTAAAGGAACTAAAAGTAAAAATAGATTTAACTCTAAATTTTAAATTTTATTTAGTTTGCTATAGTTGCATGACTTAATTATTTAGTAATTATATTTTATAATGGTGTATGCAGGTATGCGGCAGAGTCTATTGCTGCAGATGTGTGAAATTAGGAATGGGAGAGATGGTTGAAGGAAGAAAGTGTATAGAATGCCTTGGATTGAAATTCAGCCAAAGGTATCTTTTGACATATATTGAGATGAAAGATTTCGTACTGAATCATGAAAATTAAAGATTTGTATACAAATTTATTAAAATGATAAATATAATAAAAAAAATATTAGTGAACGGTATAACATAAATATAATAATTATTATATATATATATATATATATATATATATATATATATATATATATATATATATATTATTTCGGTTTGATATTCGGTATAATGAGAAGGAAACAAAAAAAAGTAGTAATAATTTAAATGATTTATTAATTTATTAGGTAACTTACAAAGAATCATGCTCTGCTCCATTGACAAATTCTTCCTTCTCTAACCTTTTCGTTTAGTTTGTGGAAAAAATATACCTTTTAAATTAGTTATAAGCCAATTTAGACTTGACAAATTAAAAGTGGATAATTTCCACGTTTTGGACGGCATTTTGGCAATTACGCTTTTGTTTGCCGTGCCCTTAATTTAATTTGTCCTCATTAAAAAAACAATAGTACTATACTATACTATAGTACACAACAAAGAAATTGAACATCCCCATATCAAATTACTACATTTGGTATTACATTGTTCCGAGTGAAATCGAACTTAAGTTTTGTAGATGAAAAAAAAAAATTAAATATAATTGATTAGATTTATTGATAAATATTAGTCATCAATAATTTGGTGGAATACTTCCCACCAATAATATAATTATAAACAAATTAATATTCTTCTTTTCAATCAAAATTGGACATTTATACTCCCAACTTTCTTTCTAACAAGCCTTTTACTTTGATTATATTGTTAATTCAACGATCCTAGCTATTTGAATAAGATTTTTGACAAATCAAATTTATCATAGAACAAGGTGTTTTTTTTTTAATCTCCTTTTGGTTAACTTGGTTTGTGACATAGGTACATAGAAAGAGCAGGGAAGGTAGGGTGTTGCAATTGGAGGTACCCAATAACATTGAAGCAAGTTGAGCTCATATGTGCTGAGAAAGGACCAAGAAGGAGTAGAAGATCATCATATGGTCAAAGTGGAGTAGCAACCACACCATCAAGAAGCCCTAGAATTACTCCAACAAGTACTCATGCTATTGGTGGTAGCAAGGAACACTCTTTTGTTTTGTCCTCATCATTTTCTCCTTTCTCTCCCCATCATAATAACCTCCCTTTTTAAAGAGTGATGATAATTTATATTTTATTTATGACTTATATGGATCCTATAGAGAATGTCTCATGAGGCAAGAGATGACTTGTGTTTCATAATACTAGTAATAACTTGTGTTTGACTTTATTAATGGATGGCATTTTATTCAATTTTTATTTGAAAGATTTTTTATTAGTATATATTCTCTCTATGTGATCTTATTTTGCATTCCTACGTTATACTATACTTGCCTATGGACTCTTGGAAGCATATCTATTACATGAGATCAAGGGGGTTATTGATTATGTGGAAAAATGTTTGCTTTCTCTACAATCTAGCTTCTCTAGTGTTGGATTCTTAGGCATTATGGTCGAGGGGGAGGGTTGTTTGTTTTATATTGTTAATGTATACTTTATATTCTAGTTGGCTGGAAAAAGAGAATTTTGGGTTTGGTTTATGTAACTACAATAATTCACATATTGGTGGTAATTAAATGGTGGGTCGGTAGCAAGTTCAATGCTCTATTATTAGGTAAAAACACAACAAGAAAAATATTCATATTTATGTGTGGCCAACTTCAGATAATTACTAGAGGCTAGCTAGAAGGGGAAAAAGAAATTCTCTAATATTCTAAAATTTAAATATATTGCTATTAATTGTTAAAAAAATCTCAAAAACATTGTGAGGGTTTTTCCTACTGCAAAATCTATTGTCGGAATTTGGAAGAGGAATTTAAATACCACAAATTTTAGATTATTTAAGTTGTCACAAATTCTCCTCTCATTATTTTATTATCTCTAAAAAAATTTACATTTAATTATCTCTATAAATTTTTTTTTTTTATCTCTTCTCTTGAATTTTTTCTCTATCGAAATCCTTTCTCTCTTCTATCTATTATGATTTTCTCTCACTTCTCTCTACATTTTGACTCTATTTGTTGTAAGATATTTTTAAAATATATTGGATAATATATATGTATGTATAATTGGTGATAATTGACATGAAATTGTTGTTGGTTTAGTGATTGTATTTATTGTGTATAAACATAAGGTCCTGCAGATCATGCAAGATTAGTGTAAGAAAACGCTTGCAACATTGTCATCAACACATATCCAACATTTTTTTAGTTTTTAAAATGATTTTTTCTATTTTAATTTGTTTTTTTATAATTGTTTGAGTTTTTTTTTATATTTTTTTAAATAAATTTAAAATGTTTTCTCTTTTTTAAATTTAATTTTAATATTTTTCAATTTTTTACTTTTTAAAAATTTTCCTTTTTAAAAATCTTATAATTTGTATCAGTTTTAATTGTCTTTACAAATATTTTTAAAATTAAAACCGATGATTTGTAATGGTTTGTATTGCTACAAAATAGTCATATTTTTTAATTATAATTTGACGATATTGTGGTAGAGTTCTAACAAAGTCTTCACTATATAAAAAAAACATTAATTTGTGGCAATTTCAAAAACAAAAAATTGTAGTGACCAACTCAAACTCAAATGTGAGGGCATTTTGCCCGCCACATGGCGAACACAAACATTAGTTTTCTGTTAACTAAAAGAGCAATAGATACATAAAAAGTCTCAGGACAATGTGCTCGGTTTGGTTAATGTGCCCCTAACCAACCTTGAAACCAAAGCCTTTTATAATTAACAATTGTTGGTTAGAGCATAAAGATTTCAAATCATATACCACTTTTGCAGGATAATCTCGAATTCAAATATGATAATCTTAATTGTATCTTAAACACAAAATAAGTTATATGTCGATTTTTCCTTATTTTATACAATTACACATTTTAAGTATGAATAGATATAGAAATTAGTCTATGAAACCATAAACGTCAATAAAATTAGTCTCTGAATTTTGTTAATTTGACAAATACATCACTGACATTGTAAAATTTCAATCAAGTTTGTTGGGAAATTTTTGTTGTTAGATATTTTTCATGTAATATTATAATTAAATATGTGATTTATCTAAATTGATCTCACATCAATGTCATCTTCTTGTAAACAAATTTATCGCTAAAATTATAATCTCAAAGATAATTTTCTAAATAATATAATCGTGCATTGATTTGTTATTGACAAATTAATCTGTAAAAATTTAAATTTTATAAGAAATTAGTCTTTATTATGATGATATTATGTATAGCGATTAAATATTTGATTAATATATTATATTATAATATTTAATAATAAAAATTTAAATATAAATTATTTTAATTATTAATTTACCATTTTAATAATATATTTATCGACTTATAAAATTTAAAAATTAATTTAATTGACCTTTCCAATTTAAATAATGAATTTATATTCGCTCACTTTTAAATATAATAAGACAGAAACCTTTCCTGGGGTCAAAACATCAATATGTGCAATGGATTGTGACATGTTGCTGAACTTTTCAACCGAATCACATGATTGTGCATGACTGCATGTGGTGCTACATGATGTACATCACATGATTGGGATAAATTATATTATACTCCATGAGTCTCTAATTATAAACTATTTTCTTTTTCTTTTTGCTATACGGTGATTACTTTGTTACATTGAATTTTTATTTTTATTTTTTATACGTCGATTTTATCTTATAATTTGAAATGTGAATTTTATCTAGTGATGCATTTGTACTTAATTTTACTAAAAAAATAAATTTTTCAAAAATTAATGATGTTTTTTATAAAATGTAGCTATTCAATATTTTATTAGAAAACATAAATTCTTTTTTAATGTTTTATGATATTAATAATTATAAAGGTAAATATGTAAATAATATAATTTCTTGATAAATTTATTATTAAAATTATTTTTCTTAAAATATAAAAGTAGTTTCATTTACAATAGGTGGCAATCACAAGAAATAAAAAAAAAAGCATAAAATGCTTT
>JBBPBS010000361.1:1127903-1150330 GCA_037974835.1 Cicer judaicum
ACTGTACATCTAATTATATCCCATCACTAAATATTTGAAAAATATTTTAAAAGTAATATTATAATATTTAAGCAATGAAATTGAATTAAACATCAAAAAAAAATTATTTTACTATATTATTTTATACAAATTAAATCTATATAGTAACGAATTACTTATTATTTTGTTATTGTTATCTTTATTATTTTATTTAACCAAAAAAAATTCCTTATTATTGTTATTTAAATTTAAGGTTATTATAAAATTTTAAAATTTTATTTTTAATACATGCAAAAGTATTATATATTTTAATTTTTATAAAATTATCATGTTGAGTAATTTTAATTCTCGGTGGTAGGTCTTTTTTGTTTAAAGAAAGTAACACTTAAGGTAGTTATGTATTTTTTTATTTTTAAACTTAGTACATTAAACTTTGACTAATACATTTGAAAGCATCTCCTAATTAAAAACTCTACTGTATTTGACGAATAAATTTTTAAAAATATAATTTTTTTTACATAATAAAAAACGACAGGTTGAAATTTTAACTCTAATTATATGACACTAAAAAGACAAAAACATCAAATTTTACATATTACATATTCGATTTCAAAAATACTATGAAATCCTATATATTACAAAATGAGAAACATATACATATCTAATATTGATACTTGGAACTTACATATATGAGTGACTAAAACTTACTGAAAGACAAATATAAATTTGTTCATAACTACTCTATAAGTCATATAAGCATTTCTACCTTAGACTAAAAGCATTTTATCACTTTAAATTCCTAACTTTTAATTATTAAAAGAAATTGAAAATTTAAAGGAATAAAATGATATTTAAATCTTAAATTTAATAATCAGAATTGCTAGAAGCTGAGAAAAGAAAGAAATAGAAATGCATGTGAGTTGTATTGTGTGACAAAAACAACTGGAATTGGGAACAAATGCATCAAGATCTATCTTCAAACCCTAATCCCAATTCCAATACTAAATTCAATCCAAAATCTCACAATGCAAACACCGCGTCACAGTTGCCTCCTCCTCCGCCATCCACGGCGGAGACAACCGCCGCCGGAAAGTCCTCATTTTCTACCACTTCTCTATTCGCGCGCTCCGGTTCCAATGGCGGATCCCACCACCGGAGAGCCCACTCGGAGGTCAGTTTCCGATTACCAGACGACTTGATGGACCTATCTCCGTCTGATCCGTTCACCGGCGGATCGTCGACGGCGAGCTTAGATGAGATCGGATCCGAAGACGACCTATTCTCGACGTACATTGACGTTGACAAACTCGGAGGTTCGAACGAGTTGGGAGCTGCCGGTGTAGATCCGGTCGGAAATGGTGAACCGGAGAAGACTCCGGCGAGGCCGAGACATAGACACAGTAGCTCCGTCGACGGTTGTTCTTCGTTTGGGGAGATTATGGATGGGAAGAAAGCTATGCCTCCTGATAAGTTAGCTGAGCTTTGGTCTATTGATCCCAAACGTGCAAAGAGGTTCGAAATTTTAATCTCAAAATGCTTAATTTTTTCTACTTCAATTTTGTTTATTACTGAATTCTTTCTATAATGATAGTGTTTTTTTTTTTTTTTTTTTTTTTTTTTTTTTTTTTTTTTTTTTTTTTTTTTTTTTTTTTTTCTTTTTTTCTTTTCTGTTTTGAGTTTTTATTAATTGCTTTTGAAGTTCCAAATTGAATTTTTTACAATTTTGTACGTGAACTTATGTTTAAGTTATAAGTTCACGTTGGTGTGGCTGGATATTTTAGGGGCATAACTAACTAAATTGAAATTTTTATTTAGTTTATTAAATTAAATAAATAATTTTTTTTTATCAGGCTTGAGTATGTGCTTGTGGTTTTAACTTTCAAGTTGTGTCGTTTTGATGATTTTTCTGTAGTTTCCGTTTGTTTTCATTTTTATTGTGATTATTTATTAGGGGATGGGTTGGTGGTTTTGGGAAATTCAACTCTTTTATGTGATTCTAGATTGTAGCACAAGAAACTTCTTAAGTTCACTCTGTAAGTGATGCATTGTTGGAATTGTAATGGGGATGTGTCATGTGTGATTGAAATGGTTTTGTCAATTCATAACTTGTAAGTTATAATTAGAGATTAGAGACCATTAATTAAGAATATTTATGTTTAGTGCAAATTATTTGAATTTTGAGCTATTAACATTGATAATGTGTCTTATCTTGATTTTTTAAAATTTCCAGTATCTGGGCTTTTTGGATTTAAACTTTGTGGGGGTGGGGGAGAATATGAGAAAGGGATTTATGCAAGAGATTCTGCTCTCGAGTTTCATCTAATTTTCAATAGTACTAATTTCTGTGGATTTGTTTTATTAATTATTCTCACTGTGTTGTTATTATGAATAGAATACTTGCAAATCGACAGTCTGCAGCTCGCTCAAAAGAGAGAAAGGCCCGCTATATACAAGAACTAGAGCGCAAAGTTCAGACCCTACAAACTGAAGCTACAACTCTTTCTGCCCAACTGACACTATACCAGGTTGGTATTGACATTTATCTACGATTTCTGAAATTTTAGAAGTCCCATTTTGCAGAGTTACCCTGTTTTTGTTTATTGAATTTCTTGATGTAGCTTAGTGCAATGAACTCAACTGTATTGTTCATCACTTTCCTTGAATCATAGATATCTCCTTGTTGCAATTTTAGTTAAATACAAAATATTACTTTTGGATGCATTCTATTTGTGTTTCTCTCAGAAATTCCTCATATAAAATGTCTGTGATTCTTGATATTTATGTAGTCACGTTGATCATTTGGAATTTTGGATGGTATTATATATATCATAATGTTGCTTTGTTTGTGAATGCTTCACCTAGGTTGTTTTTGAGTTTTTACTCAGACTTAAATATGTGGCTAAATTGACTAAATCACTTCATTCTTTATTTCTTTAAAGAGAGACACAACAGGTCTGTCGACTGAAAATACAGAGCTTAAGCTTCGTCTGCAAGCCATGGAGCAACAAGCACATCTTCGTGATGGTAACAATTACCACCTTCTTCTTACAATGCGTTAAAAATATTCACCGCTTAACAATTTTTTCTAGTGAAAAACTCTTGTAGCTTCTTATTTATTTAACTTCATTAATTGTACTAGAATTTGTTTGTGATTTGATATAGCTCTTAATGAAGCATTGAAAAAGGAAGTTGAGAGGCTGAAAGTTGCTACTGGGAATATAATGAGCCACACTGAAACTTTTAATCTTGGTATGCACCAAATGGAATTTACAGAATCAGGTTTCAATCCAATTCCACCACAATCCGGTCCTTCTGGTCACCAGAACATGCACTTGCCACGATTTGTTCCCTCCCCATCTAGCATGTCAACTCATCATCTGCAACAAACACATTCTCATTCATTTTCAGAATTATTGCAAAATGACCAGCTTGGTCGTTTTCAGGGACTCGACATCAGTAGCAAAGGAACAACTGTTGTGAAATCCGAAGACCCCTCTATTTCTGCAAGTGAGAGTAGCACTACATTTTGAATTTGACACAACTCACTTGACCTGCTAACTTATCCTTTGCATTCATTCTTCATAGTATTGACCTCCGGTCAACTAATGAACTTCATGTAGGATTCCATTCAGATTGAGGATTAATTCTTAATTATTTGTTCTTTGGGGTGCTCACAAAAAATGGGAAGCACCCTTAGTTAGGGTTTTGCTGCATCCTTAGGATTTTGCTGCGAAATTCACATAATCACATTGGGAATGGGAAGATCATTCTCATTGTATCACTGTATTTTGGGGTGTATGGATTCCCCTTTGTTCATTTGTATCATCAATTACTTGTAGCATGTAAACTACGTGATTTGTCATTGTATTTCACTTCATTGATATTCCAAGTGATGGACCCATTTCTATAATGTTTAAGTACTAAGGTTTAGATTTAGTCATAGTCGTTGTACAATCCAATTGTTTGGATAGTGTGTCTTATAAGGCGTTTGGAAGACTTAAGAGTTTATTTAGATTTATCTTATGAAATAAACACTTGTTAGTGTTTGAAACACATAATGCCAAAACTTTGATGTTAACTGACAATCACGCAAAATATTAAGGATTGACTTGCTAGCATTGTAATAAACTAGACACAAGTCAATACTAGTCATGTGATGGCAAACTTGTTGACGGTTTGTAAGCAAACAACCAAGAGCAACTTTCTACATAAAGCACCTCAAACATTCAACATTTGGCTACTTCCAAATCTACCAAAACTTATCTTCTACCACTCTATTATCTAGGTCTCCTATCACATAATAGGCTCCTCTAGGAGAAAATTATCCATTTGGATTCCTAGTCCAAATAACCAAATCCTCATTTGTAAAAGAGCAAGGTGCAGACATTGCATGTATGCGTTCAAGGGTCTCAACCAGAATCATGTATATAATATAGACAATCATAAGTTCCACATAACTCCTCGTCAACAAAATTTACATTTTTCTATATCCATAATGTGATCCTTCGATGGTACTCAAGCCTCTATCTAAAAGTTAACAGCAATTCTATTACCAATCCTCTCACCAAGATTATCTATTAGAATATCTCAATTACCACACAACCTTCTCCAAAAATTTGAACCTCGTCTAACCACAAAAATCTTAGGTATATTAGACGAACTGCATTTATACTTATTATGAATGACTCTGGCCCAAAGAGCATAAGGATTTGAGCAGAGGTTGCATCATGTCTTGACCAAAGAAGTGTTTTTGATGTGCCGCACCATTCTAAACCTGAGATAACCAAAGCATTTAGAAATACACACCTCATCCCAAGAAATAAAATGAACCTTCATGTTATTGTCAGAAACTCTCCACATAAAGTTTATGCACTCCTTATCCACTGCATGCAAATAGCTCTAGGAAGGTGAACAGACTGCAACACATACCTCATAAGTGTTTGGATAAACTGAATTCGTTAACATGAGCCTTCCTACCAAACACAAATATGTAATTCATTTACAATGATTGTGAGTCTTGTATACATCTCATCAAATTTTATCCTTTCAAATTAATTATTTGTTGCTCCTAAAAAAATTTGATGCGGAAATCTAGAGTTGGTGCAATGGGCTATTTGATGGGACCTAAACATGAAATGATATTAATCAAAATATTTTTTTAAATTGGTTATTTAGATAATTTTTTAAAATCTTACATACACAATAAAAAAACAATGCTACAAATCTATTTCTCACACATTCTAAAAAAATCAATAAAGAAAGGAAAGATTAATCAAGTCAATTTAACAAAAAATTTGATCCACTAGAGTCACAACATGTATTAAATGGTTGAGATTTGATTTAATATCATTATATCATATAGAAGGACCAACATTTATATGAGAGATGAGAGGGAAGATGGAATTTTTTTAGTTGAAAAGGCTCTGTTTAACTTCTGCTCAGTTATATTTTTGGCTAAACATTTAAAAGTT
The DNA here is from genome assembly GCA_037974835.1 of Cicer judaicum. NCBI lineage: Eukaryota > Viridiplantae > Streptophyta > Magnoliopsida > Fabales > Fabaceae > Cicer > Cicer judaicum. The sequence continues at coordinate 1,133,354 of JBBPBS010000361.1, forward strand.
TAAATCTTATATTTCATCCGAGTAAAAAAATCTTATTTTGATTAGTCTTTTCAAGCCGATCCAATAAAACCATCTCATTTTAATTCTATTACAAAAATCCATGTTATCTTTAAAACCATGTTTACAATTTAACATGCAATAAATGATAGTATAATTTTGTGGCGAATTACATCAACTTTACTATTATTATTTTTATTTATATTTTATTTTAAAAGAGTATATATTTTACTATTTTGGTGTATTATTTATATTTTACAAATATAATATCTAAATTATATTTCATCAATGATAAATATTCTTTTTTTTTTAATAAAGCAAAACTAAATCAATTCATTTGTGATCAAATTAAGAATACATATTGAAATTTTATCATAACGATGGAAAATAACAATAGATGTAACCACTCGTCACATTATATGAGCCATTACACAACTTTCTTCTTCAAAAAGTTTACCAAAAAATTATAAAAGTAATAAGATAAAATACTTCTAAAATTTTAAATTAGTATATTCATATTTATATTGGTCATCCTGTTTACACAATTATCCTAATAAACATAATTTTGAAATTCAATAATTATTACACGGATACTATATTCTTAATTATGAAAACACACTCAAATGTTACATTATTAACAATACTATGTAAACATAAATATATTTTATTCACTACACCAAAAATAATACTTTACAACACTTTTGTTTTAAATTATTTACAGCGCTATCTAATATTGTTAAAAAATACAATAACACTATTAAAATAAAATAAAAATATTGTAATAACGCTCAATACTTCTCTTAGAGTAGTTTTACAACGTTTTTCTTAAAAAAAATGCTATAATAGATGCATATATAACACGTTTGTTAAACTGGTTTTACAACGCTTCTTTAAAAAATGCGCTTTAATAAATACATTTTACAAAACGTTGTAACTGTATTCTAAAAAGCGTTGTTTGTTATACTAGTTTTACAACGTTTTTTTTTTCCATAAAAGTGTTGTAATAGATGCATTCATGTTAGTTGTTTGTTTTAAAAAAAAATGCTATAATAGGTGCATTTTTATACTAGTTTTATAATGTTTTTTTTTTAAAAAAAAAACGTTGGTTTGTATAAACAGATCTTTAATGACATTTTTTAAAAATAGCGTTGTATTTCAATTTTTTTTTCCAAAATCATATTCATCAAACACATATTAACACAATTGCAATTTTTTAATTCAAACATATTCACAGCAGCAAGTTCAGTTACATTAGTACTATATTCAATACATATTCATAACAACAATATCATATTCACAATATCAATTACATATGCACAACAACAATCATGTTAGTAATTAAAATAATGATCAACATTTTCCATCATGCCAATTTTCAGCATGTCAATTTCCCAGCAATTTCTTATTTTACCCTATTGTAATAAAAAATAAACTTATTAAAATAATGATCAGTTCACAAAAAAATGTATAATATATAATAGTTTACAATGTGAAACTCACCTATTAACAAATTATATAACTTTCAGTTCGATCACATATTGACACCAGTCTTCCTTTATTTTAGTTAGATCACTTTCAGAGTAGGTTGAATTGGAGTTGTCAAAGTACTATGCGATATAATATTTGAACATAAATAAGTTACAATCAAATATATATATATATATATATATATAGTTTATATATGAAAATCAAAATATAATGAAAATAATATACCGTTTCTGGAATTATATTTTGATTCATATCAACAATCTCCTTCATGAATCGCACTATATAGTATGCGCAATCTATGTTGTTAGTTTGACGAATACACTATAAAATAAAACATATACACCAATAAATATTTATGCATTGATTGTAAACCTTTATTGGAATCCATGTGATGTTGTTTGATGTATGCTTCGACACTGTAGCACTCATTTGAGCGTGAAGAACTTGTAAAGCATTATCAAATAAATATGATTATTATTCAATTACCAAACACATTATTTATATATGTAAGAAATAAATGAATATTACTTACGTATTGAAGATAGTCTTTATATTTGAGTGATTGTTATAATGATCGTGCAATGGATTTAAATAGTATATAGTTTCATAGGTGGCATTGATGTCAAACAACATCCAATGTTGTATACAACCACAAAAATTTGATTACCCTGAATTATATGGCGCAAGAAACAACTTATCCTTCTCTTTATTTTTTAAAATATATCAATGACATATTTTTTTACATTAACTGAATCGAATTTAAACATGGACAACTTATGGAAAGATAAGAATAAAAATCTATCTGTTAATTTATTTACGCATGCATGCCAACTTTTCATACAAAAACCTTCAATAAAAATATCAAATTAGATTAATTATCAATAAATGTGGCAGTGATGCAATTAAAAGTAATTTTTGTATTAAATAAAGTATTTTACATTATCTAATGTATATGCTAATGACAGTAGCACTCAGCCCCTTATGATTGAGAAGTTCATATATGTGTTATTTATGAAGTAACTCTTCATACTCATCTCCAAAAATAAATTTGTCCATGTGTATAATATGTGAGTCATTGCTGTCCATATTCATTTTTGCTTGTATGTCAAGACACAACCCAAATCGAGAAAGGCGTAGATGACTTATTTTATAGCTGATTTTCCAGGATCTAATTTTTGAATTTTGGCAGATTTATTTTTACCACGAACTTGTCGAGTATAGTCAATGGTGCAAGTAGTTCAAAAGCAATCACGAGTGAAACTTTAACATGGCCGAAAAGGATCGGGATATGGTGTAATGCTTCTCCCAAGGTATTGTACTATGTTCCTTTTCTAACCATGCGATGAGTAGGGGAGGATAAATATATCACACAAAATGAGACAACCAAAATCAATGGTTAATACATAAGTATGTGAAACAATTAGGTTGGATGAATTTATTATTTTATTAAATAATTAATCACATTTGAAAGACTTTTACAATCAATGTTGCAACTACTATTTTCACTCTCTAGTTGTTTTTCACATTGACACTCTGTAAGTTGATTTTCCTTATTCATTTTCACCAAAAATGCCACTTGCTCTAGGATTTTCAACTTATCTAGTACTTTCTCATTAGATGGATTTGTGCGCTTCTCATGTGAAAAATAGCTTTTTGGAGTTACGCCAAATCCTTTATCCCTCACACGACCAGAATATTCAGGAACATTAAATATCTTACCAAGTATGTCTCTGCAACTAACTTGTTTATTCTCCTCTGGATTTTCATATCATTGTTATGGATTCTCCTAAAATACATGTAGGATTAAAAAGATAAGTTCAATATCATTTTTAAATACAATATTAACAAATATTAAAGTGATAATATACTTACATATTGTTCTATCACTTGTTGAACATTTTCATTATCAACTATTCCATCTTTATTCAAACGAGTCTCCTTCCACATAATATGACGACTTAATGGTTTATCGAATTTCGTCTCTTGAAGTTATTCATTAAGACATAAACAAAAATTATTCGTTAAGACATAAATAAAATATTAGTTAGAAACTATAGTTTACAATCTACCATATTATCTGTTTACTTAAAAACCCTTTTACAGTGCTTGTCCAAAAAGAGCTTTAAAAGACTATATAAAAAGTGCTTCAAAAGACTGTATAAAATGCGCTATATGAGCATTTTACAGTGCTTATAGATATAAAGCATTGTAAATTATTAAAAACGTTGTATATGAGGATATTTAAAAGCCTTTTACAGCGCTTATACAACAAGCGTTGTAAAATGATTTACTGAACAAACGCTTATTTGTAATTTAATTTTTAAAAGCCTTTTACAATGCTTGTGGACAAAAAGTAAATACTTTGTAATTGAATTTTCAAAAGCTTTATACATCGCTTATGAACAAAAACATTGTAAAATTACAAGTTTATGTTTAGTTCAAGTTAGATATGCTAAATTACAATTTCAGTCCAGTTTTAGTAAAATGCTAAATAATTAGTAAAATACCTATATTTTTTTTTCTTCAAATAATTAGTTAAATACATGTATATCAATGCTAAATGTTAAATTAAATGATCAGCTCAGATTGGGATTAGTTCAAGTTCAAGGAATATTCAGTCAAACATAGATTTTTCAAGTTCAAGTTTAGTTCAATTTCAATATAAGCAGAAAATCAGTATATTCAGAAAATCAAATACAGTTCAAGCTAAATACTAAAATGCTTAGTTCTGACATGTCAAACACTTATATTACATGAACTTAATATAAATTACATGATGAGTTCATATTACATGGCTTATATAAAACACTTAAATACCTTAAGACATCATTCTTCTTTTCCTGCTGAGATTCACATTTGTTTGTCCCTTAACGATACAAAACAATGGATTAATCCAAATTTCCTCATCATGATCGTCTTTAAGATATAAACCATTATCAGTTGAATCAGTTTCATGTGGTTGTGATGTCACAAAGAAAAGATCATTATCAACATCTTCACCGTTATTGTTATCATCACTTATTTTATTGGTCAATAGGACAATGGACCATTTATCATCAGCAAGATCAATGACATAAAACACTTGTTGAGCTAGCGACGCTAAAATAAAAGGCTCATATTTGTATTTCACCCTATTAAAACCGACAAGCAAGAACCCTGACTCATCAATCCAAACGTCATTATTATTACTGACCCACTTGCAACCAAATATGAGAACACAAAACATTGAGTAATCTAATTCCCATATATGCTCGATAACCCCAAAATATGATAGATTTTCATATATTGGGTTTTTGTCTTTTGCACTGGAGATATGGATCACTTCAACTACGAGAGTGAAATATATGAAAAAGGACAAGTTGAATTGGAAAATGTTTTAAATATGCAAAGATCTTCAAATGACAAAAGTGGTTTTGGTTACTCAAAATTTGATAAACTAAGTATAAATAAAACTATCTTTGTTAAAGAAAGTGATCAATCCAAAGAGAAAGTTATAATTATGCAAAGAGATCATCATTTTAAGGAGAAAATTATCCAAAAGAAATCTAATATACATACATATAGAAATAAATATACTCCTATATGCTTTTATTGTGGTCTAAATGGCCACACACCTGATACTTTGAAAGTCACTTCTCTTCAACATCTAAAAACTTCACTTGATATGTTGATAAAATTGATTCTTTGATGTTTATGTGTTTTATAAATATGAATATGTGCTTTACATGTTGTCTGTAAGACCCTTAATTTTAAATTCTAATTTATATATTTTGGGGTATTTTGTGTTGAATTTATGAGGTTTTTTAGCCAATTTTATGGCATTTTGTGAGTTAAATACCAAAAATATCTTTTTGGAGACCCGATTAAAATTATTCGTCGATGAATAATTTTATTTAATTACGATGAATCTTTTGTCGAAGAAGTTTTTTTTTTTGAGATGCAGCATTTTTCAGAAAAATTCATCTGCCCATTGAACTACGGCGAGAGTAGATATTTTAAAAAAAAAGTGATTTGTGATGTGATGTGAGGTGACATACATAATGATAATTTTTATAAAAATATCTAGATATTTGTTTAGATATTTATTATTATTATTATTATTATTATTATTATTATTATTATTATAAGAAAGACAAAGAAATGAAGCATGTTTCCCACTATAGTCGTGCCTTCCTTCTTTCCTTCTTTTCCTCATCCGTTTCCACCCCAAATCAAAGTTTTGGGTTTTTCTTCAAAAACTCAAATATAAACATCTATTTTTCTTTGATTTCTAAGCTTTATTTCGCGAAGTGATAGAAGGAAAAGTTGCTCCTCTCCACGCTACGGTGCTAGTGAGCTAACTACAGAAGTGACGACGCGAATGGAAATTTTTACCGTAATTAATCGCGGTGTCGAAATCGGTTGTTAAAATTACAACGGAGGTAAGGGCTCCTTCCAAACTTTTAGTTTGCATTTAAGACATTATTTGTGATTTTGTGGAAAAGAAATTTGATGTGTGAATTTGTAGAAAATGAATTTAATGTGATTATGTGCGATTTAGTGAAATTTAAATTTGAAGTGTGGTTTATGGTGATCTATATTTGATGTGGTTTATATGTTCATAATTATTATTATAAATTTTTGAGATGTGATATATTTGCGGATTTTGTGGAAAATGAATTGATGAAATTTGGTGGTTTATGTGTAAAAATGTAGAGTTTTGAAATTGGGTGAGTTAGGTTTGAATTGTTGAAATTTAATTGAGGTGCTAAATGTGTGTTGTGGAATTGAATTGATTGTTGTTGGTGTGAATTGGCGGTAATTAAATTTGATGAGTTTGATTTACGTAATGAGTTATTTTCAAATAAATGAGTTTGAACTGAAATTGAAATTTTACAAAAAAAATTAGAATTGTTAAAGTTGTAAAAAAGTTAAAATTTTAACTAAGTTAAAGAGTTTGAGCAAAAAGATAGATTGAAATTAAAAATGGTTAGAGTTTAAAATGTTACTCTTTTAATTACTCTTGGACCGAGTTTAAAAAGAAAAGAAAAAATCATTAGAGTATTTTATTAACTCAAAAAAATTGGTGCTTTAATAGTCGAGTGTGTGTATGTGAAATTTGGACAATATTTGTTTTATTGAGTTTTAACTAAATAATATAGATTATTTGATTTTAAAAGTTTGGTGTGTGACAAAGATTAATTTTAGGAATTTTGTCATGTGTGGATTAATTTTATTGTTACAAATTGTTATAAATATTTATGTTTATGTAGTTAGCTCCTTGAGTCTCGAAAAGGGATTGAGACCGTTGGCACCGAGTTAGCAGTGGGGAGAACTCTGATATATTAATGTTGTTGTGGCGATTTATGGTTGAAAATTTTGGAGATTGAAAATGGGTGATTCATGTTTGGTGAAATTGATGTGTTCATAATTAATATTATGAATTTTTGGAAAGAAATTTATGTGTGACTTGGTGGAAAATGAATTTAATTCAATTTATGTGTGGATGGAATTTGGATAGGTGATTTATGTGTGTTTGTAGAAATTTAAATTGGTGTGAATAAATATGTTTGAGTATGCTCTCTATTTTATCTGAAAAATCATTAGTGTTAAATGAGTATTAAAAATGGAGAATCTTTTAATAGCTGCATTTATTCAATGGTTGTGGTGAAAAGAGTCAGAGTATGCTTATGCATTTCATAGTACATAGTGACCGTGATGGGGAGATGGTGATAGTGGTCACCGTGATGGACCACAGGATGATGCCATGTGATGTTGGTTCATCTTATCCTTGTAGGGATTGTCGCGTTGTGCTGATATGTGAGAGATTGCACTCTAGAATGTACTGATTTGTGAGCTATTGCACTCTAGAAAATTGTGTTGGTCTGTGAGCGACTGTACTCTTGTATGTCGTGCTGGTCTGTGAGTGACTGCACGCTAGTAAATCGTGCTGATCTGTGAGAGATTTCACTCTAGCATATGCTGATCTGTGAGCGATTGCACTCTAGAAAATTGTGTTGGTCTGTGAGCGACTGCACTCTTGTATGTTGTGCTGATTTTTTGAGCGATTGCACGCTAATCTGTGGGAGATTGCACCTTGGTAATTAGTATTGGTCTGTGAGAGGCTGTACAATTATGATTTATGCCCTTTGAGAAGGGTTTTGGTTTGGAATTCCGAAATCATGCATTTTGGCATATACACATTGCTTTAGAGTGTTTGGCACGCGAGTCATGTTTGTTATACTATGATGATTGTATATACATATTCGGTTGTTGTTGTGATTTACCGTAATTGCTTTGAGGTGTGAAGTTGGGTTGATTAAGTTTTGATGTAATTATGTATTCATAATTGATTTAATTAATATTCGATGTGTGATTGAGGTGTGAATTTGTGGAGATTAATTTGGTGTTAATTATGTTTTCATAATTGATAACATTAATGTTTGAAGTGTTGATTGATTCAAAGCCATTTTAGAATTAAAAATCTGGATTTTCTCAGTTGTATTTGGCTACGACAGTATAGTTTGTTAAAACTTCATTTTTCAATATTGTTTATGCATTTTTTGGACATATGAAAACTCTTTCGAGGAGTATGCTAAGACGAAAGGTTCTTTTGAGCATTTAAAAATATAAGAATTTTGCTAAGTGATATTTGTTAATTTCTGTTGGTGACACTTTACAATTATTGTAGGAATTTAGGCTTTGCCCTTATATGAGAACCAGGATCGTCCTACCAGTAGGTACCCTGGAGATTGTCACGTAGTTAGACATACCTGACCGAAGCAAGGTTAGGAGGATCTTGCAGGGAGCGTGGAGATCACACATGTTTTATAGTTTTGTAGCATGATCAGATTAGGTGGTTGTATAAGGACTAGATGTCTTTCTTTTGTGATTGTATTTATTTCATTTTGGAAGATTGTATATATGCTTAAACTGTTTGATGTCTTTTCTTTTGATGGGTCCATGTTCTGCTTTTTTATGTGACATGGGGAAAGTTAAAATTCTTGGGCAATGCTTTTGTACAGGTCTACCGAGAATACCTTAGGAGTATGAGTTATATCTGATAGGCCTCATAGCCCCAATGTATTTTGATGTTTGAATACTTTTGATTTTTATTTCAAAAACTATTCCGCTGCTTGTAAATATTTGTTGACTTTGTGGTTATGTTATGACTTAAATATTTATCCAAAAGTATTTCCTTATTTATTTCTTCGTTTTTATGAATTTGTTTTGTAAAAAAAAAAAATTCACTCGCGCTGTTAAAAATTGGGGTGTTACATTGTCCTTTTAGGGAAAATTTCGTTTAAAAACAAAATTTTGATATCGTAGCCAAATACACATTATAAGTGTGTAGTCTAATATAGATTTGTGATTTTCCCTATATAATACTTGTGTGCTTGGATTGTGTTTTTTCTATTGTTTTTCCTTCTTTTTGATCATGTCAAATTGGGGAGAAATTGGTATGTTGTCGCTGTTAAAAACTTTTGTAGGTCTTTAAAATATTTAAAAATGATGGCATGAACTCAAACTCAAAAGGGAGTAAGCATGTATTGCGGGGGAGAAAAACTAAAATCATCAAACACTTTGAAGTCTCACCAACAACAAGGTTTTGTCATTATCAAAAAGAGGGAGAATGTAAAATACTTATGTTTTTTATGAAGACAAAGACCAAGGAATGTGATCAAGTTGCAAGCTCAAAAAGAAGTCATACAATCAAAGTCAACTATGGTCAAATATGCTAGAAGTCTTATAATTTAAAGGTACATGATGAAATCTAATATTCTTATATTTCAAATGCACGTGAAAACCTTTCATTTTAGCATATGCATCAAAAGAGTTTTCAAAATGTTAAAATGCATTGACAATGTTTGAAAATCAAATTTTTGACAAAAATCAATATTGTATTCGAATACATGTTGTAGCCGAATAGAGACTCAAGTTAGTAGCAAAAACTTAACAATTGTATTCGACTACGAGGTAGTGTATTTGAATACGACTGTTAAGTCAATAGCTAAAATTGAGCATTTGTATTCAAATACAAGACAGTGTATTCGAATACAAGTGCTAAGTCAATAGCAAAACATGCACATTGGTATTCAACTATAACTTGGTTTAGTCGAATACAAAACTAAGTCCTTGGCCAAATTCAAACATTTGTATTCGAATACAAGAATGTGTATTCGAATACAAGCCTCAAAATTCAAATAAAAGTGAACGTTAAAAGGATGTGTATTCGACTACACACAAATTATAGTCGAATACAACTAGAAACAATGCAATTTTTCAATTCTGAAATGGTTCCAAATCATTGCATTTCTTTATCAAACCTCTAGGAACGATGGCCACTGATCTGAAGTGATGTCTAAGGAGTATAAATATTTATAGCTTCAGACTTAACGAATTAATCTTTTCAAGATCTTGATATCAATCTTAGAGCAACTTTAAACAAACTTTCTGAAATGTTTTGATTTATTCAAAGTCTCACTTTCATATTTCAAGTACGAATTTTATAGTCATATCATTGAGAAAGGTTCTCTATTGTACTTTAAATTATATTAGACTGTTATCATTATACTCAATTGTTATACACTCTTGATCTCAATCAAAGTGATTATTGTAAACCATTCAAGTTATTATACAAATTGAGGAAAGTAGCGTTCTTTATTCAATTGTTGTAAACTAAGATAGTGGTGTGCTATCTTATGGTGATTGTTAAGAGTTTGTAACAGATGTCCTAGAGTGGGAATTGTACTTATTATAGCATACTTGTGTTCTTTATTTTTCTGCTATTTATCCTTGCCATATATTATCTTAAATCAGAAAAATAATCTATTAAGTCTCTAAAAACTAGAAAATTTTTAAACACCTAATTCACCCTCCCTCTTAGGTGCGCCTTTGTTCTAACAATTGGCATCAGAGCAAGTTCTGGTAATTTTCTCCTTGATCCTTTTTAATAGCTTCCGCACAACCAGTTTTTAGAGATGGTGGTAGTAGCAATAAACCACCATGCTTTGTTGGAGAACACTATGACTTTTGGAATATATGCATGCAAGCATATCTTGAGGCACAAGGAGATGATATTTGGGATACAATAAAAAATGGTCCCTATGTTTCAAAAACAGTCAACGACATTAAAGAAGAATAAAAAATTAAAGTGTCATGGACATATGATGGCAACATGAAAATGTTGTTTGATAAGAAAACCAAAAATATGTTACAATAAGCACTTGGAATTGATGAATTCTTCCGTGTGTCACATTGCAAAACAGCTAAAGAAATATGGGATACACTTGAAGTAACACATGAAGGAACTATTGAGGTAAAAAGTTCCAAACTCAACAAATTATCTCAAGAATATGAATTATTTCGAATGCAGCCCGGAGAATCCATTTTGGACTTACAGAAAAGATTTTCTCACCTAACCAACCATTTGTCGGCAGTTGGAAAAATCTTCACTAATGATGAATTAAATCTCAAAGTTTTAAGATCATTAACCAGAGCTTGGCAACTAAAAGTAACAACGACTTCTACTTTTTATGTACCCTTTTAATATTTTCATATATCGTTCTGTCGGATAGATCCATCTAATATAAGTTGGCCCCCAAAGTTTTGTCTCCTTAACAAGATCAGGAAGGTGAACCATTATATCAAAAAACGAGGGTGGAAAATAAATTTCAAGCTCACACAAAGTAACAACAATTTCCATCTGTAATCTCGATAATTTTTTAGGATCGATCACTTTACTACAAATTTCCTTGAAGAAGAAACATAATTTAGTTATGGTTCGTCGAACTTTTCAGGTAAAATGGAACGTATATGTAATACCATAAGTTAATTGTCTAGAATATAACTTGAGCATTAGCATAATTCGACAAAAGAGATGATTAGTACAATCTCGACACAAAGTCATGAAAATGTATTAATACACATACTAATCCTTTAAAGAAAAAGCATAGAAATATGGAGTACATAACACATCTATGGTTCAAAATAATTCCCTATAAATTTTAAGCAGACTATAGTGTAAACTAATACGCTTCATTTCTCCAACATGTGATCTAAGCCTTTTTACCTGTAACACATTTGAATAAAGTTGGATGAGATTCCATCTCAGTGGGTCCCAATAAATGAAATTAAATCAATTAGTATCCTAATTCAGGACTATATTTATTTTCTGAGTTTCTCTTCAATGTAAAGTTTTGACTCTTTCTATATATTCAAGTCATTAGACGTGAGTAATCTAACGACTTAAACTCTACCTAACAAGCATGTCATAAAGACTACATTAGTTTTACTAATGCCCTATTCTTGTTAGTAACTTTATTTTGGTAAGATTTGACATAATTACATCCGTAAGTGGTGCCCCACTTACTCTCGCTTTCGTCGTATATAGACGGAGAATTCATCTAGCTAGGATGAATCATATACTTCTCACTTTAATCAAATATATAAGAATTATATATAACAGTCCACACACATATACACACAAATATAACATCATCTATTAATACATATATTAAAGACTACCATATACTCAACCTTGAAAATTATTATGATAACATAAGCTATTAAGTCAATTATATCATACAAATCACAAAATGTAAAATAAAATTCCAAAGAATATGTTTAAGGTAGATTTTTCTCAAAATAGTTTCAAATTTATGTTAAAACAACTCAAAATTGAGCTTAACACAGAAACTTATAAGTATCAGAATTGAGTGAATGAGTACTCTTGGGAAAGCTTATGATGTCTATTTTATAGATAAAATTTTATTTTATTTTTATCAAGCCCCAGTTCTTGCAGTTTATCAAAATAAAACACAATGATAGAAAACAAACAGAACAACAACTCTGGTCCAATGTGTAACCCATTTTTCAACATCAATACGCAAACAAACGTCACAAATTTTGTACTCAATTTGAAGGTAATTGAGTCTAGTTTCCGGAAAACTAAAAATCATTTAAAACGGATGTCTATAGAAAATGTTATGACCAAAACATCACACATATGTCCTATGAAATTCAAGTTAATAACATTCCTTCTATCACACTAATTTCCTAACAATTCTTTGCAACAATAATGCTACAAATTATGAGTAAATCAATAATGAACACTTTCTACATTGACTTCTAGCATGCACTTTTCCTTTCTCTTTTCTTGGGTTGCCAATGTTTTTGGTTGTTTTCTCTCTTCTTCTTTCTCTCACTCTTTCTTCTTCTCTCCCTTTCTTTTCTGTTTTGCCGTTCTCTCCTCCCCCTTCCTCTTTTTCTTTTCTTTTCTTTTTTTAATTTGTTTTATTTATTTAACTTTTAGATTACTACTTCCCCTTTCTATTATTATTATTATTATTATTATTATTATTATATACTAACATGTAAAACATAAAAATTACTACACATTTTTTATGCTAAAGAGGGATGTTACAATATATCTATTGGTAGCAAATGCTCCATTAGAATATGACAATCATGGGTGTTCAAACCTTTTAACTTGAGGTTTTTCATACAAACTAAACTTTTAATGTTTGAAGAGTATCCTTATGGAACTTTAACTTCGTGTAGAAATTTACATAAAATAATTTTTGCCTTTCTAGATAGAGTATGAGCGACTGGAGATAGATATGTGTGATTTCCTTTCTTTACGCGACCCAATTCATTTCTTATTCCCATATCGACCAAGTCCAATCTTGCATTGATATCATCCTTAGACTTTCCTAGAACATTGAATAATGTACCAATAACACTATCAAATACAATGTTTTTAATATACATCACATCGAGAACATGTCTTATATACAATGACTTCCAATATGGCAATTCAAAGAAAATTGACTTTTTCTTCCATCCAATTTTGACCAACTCTCCCGCAAAAGGTTTTTCAAATTTATTGGTCAAACCTTATACTTTTTCAAGTATTTGATATTCAGTTGGTGCTAAAGGAGCAATATCTTCCTTTAATTTTCCACTGGATGCATTTCTCCACCCACATTAATGGTAACTAAAAGGTAAAAATCTACGATTTCCAAGAAATACGTTCTTCTTACAATATTTCAACCGCATCCAATTTGTACTCTCTTCACATATAGGACATGCACACTGACCTTTAATGTTATATCTTGATAAATTACCATATATTGGAAAATCATTAGTTATACCGAACAATATATCCCTCAAATTGAAACATTCTTTCTTATACTCATCATAAACTTCCACACATGTCTCCCACATATTTTTTAACTCTTCAATTAAAGGAGTCAAGTATACGTCGATACCATTCCCCAGTTGTTTGGGTCCAAAAATAAATTGAGACAACATCATAAACTTACGCTTCATACATAACCATGAAGGTAGGTTATAAATCAACAAAATCACATGCCACGTGTTGTGTGGGATGCTTTGAAGACCATGTAGATTCATTCCATTAGTAGAAAGTGCAAGTCGTATATTTCTTGACTCTCTCCTAAAATTAGGATACTCGTGATCAATGTTTGCCCATTGTGGAGAATCTGCAGGGTTTCGAAACTTTCCATCTTTAATTCTTTCATCTGCATGTTATGTCAAGTGTTTTGAATCTTCTTCATTGTGATAGATGCGTCTAAATATTGGTATTATAGGAAAATACCACACGACTTTTGTTGGAGTAGATTTTTTTTTCTTATATTGAGAGAAATTGCATCTCAGACATGCCTTTAGTAATTCATATTCATTTTGAAATAAAATGCAATCGTTATGGCATGAATGAATCCTTTTGTAACATATGTCAATAGAGCACAAAATTTGTTTAGCCTCGTAGGTTCAACTGGGAAGTTCATTATCATCTGGCAACATATCTTTTAGGAATATTAATAATTTTGTGAAGTTTTTATCAAACCATCCATTAATCGTTTTTAAGTTGTACAACTTTAATATCATCGACAGTCTTTTGAATTTAGTACAACCATTATATAATGATTTCCCTGCATCACTCAACAAACTCTCAAAACATTTTAGGACAATCCTGAAGATTTTCTTCAACTGCTTTTGCAATCTCCTCAACTCGGTCCCACTCATATGTATTTGTGTCGAAATCATTTGAAGTATATGTCGAACCATTCTCAAAATTAGTGTTCCCTTTTTTTTCTCTCACCATGTCTTATCCAACATGTATAGCTTTGATCAATTATATATCATACTAAATGTCCATCCAATTGATCTACTCTAACACGTTTTTCAAAACAACATTTTAAACAAGGACAAATGATTCGATTTGGGTCTTTTGCAAACTCAACAAACTCATTCACTTTATTTTCATACTCTTTTGACAATCAATTAACAAACATCTATTTCCATACCATTTTATATGACCTATATGAATGTAGTGTTACACAAATGATAAGCTACTGATAACATCATATCAATCTATAGTATATATAGTCTAATATTGGAAAATAAAAACCAAAGTCCAAGGTTATGCATACAAGTCTAATTTGAAAACATAATAGATCGAACAAATTTTATATGATTTATCATGTAACAATTTATTTGATTTATCAGGTAACAATCTATATGATTTATCAAAGTTATCTATGTACTGTCAGGTAACATTTTATATGATTTATTAGGTAATATTTTATCAATTTTAGTGACAACAATAAATTAATAAATACAGTACTTGAGACAACAATCATTAGTAGAAATTGGCGTACAAAAGATGAGATGTAGAGAAGGGTTCAACAATAAGACGATGCACAGTACAGGAGGGTTCACATAGCAGAGGAGATGAATGTTTGTAGGGTTAGGGAGATAACATATTAAATATGTGTTTATTTATTTAAAAGGAATTATTTTTTTATCAAATACGCGCAATTTTACATTGCTTATATAAAAAACACTCTAAAAGCCTTGTAATTGTGTAAAAGTGTTATATTACATACAAAGCGCTCTGAAAGCGCTATAAACATAATGTGGTAGCTCTATAATTTATAGTGCTTGTATACAAACGTTGTAAACATTATGTGAGAGCGTTATATTACCGTACAACAACGCTTTCAACAAAAAATGTTGTAAATATTATGACTTTATATGAACTACAACAGCGTTTTTGCTAAAAAGTTTGTCATAAAAATGTTGTTGTATTCTTTGTTAATTTTACAACAGCACTTTTAATAAATAAAAATATAAAAAGCACATTGTAAAATACTAATTTTGCCATAGTAATTTTATATATCTTTTGACATGAATTTTTATACATAATGTTAATGAAATTGAGATGATATATGTATTTTTATATGTAAATATTTCTCTGTGTTTGATACAAATCTCATCGACGAAAAAGTATACAACAATTATAGTATTTTTTAAATCATTATTTTTAATTAAAAAAATACTACAAAATCACTTTTAAAATTAATTATATTTCTATGTAATAAAGTCATCTTAGATTTTTAACTTTGTTAATGACCATGACCACAAAAAGTTGTATGTGTGAATACACATTTTAATTTTTTGGAGAGTATAATTTGTTCCCCTTTTAAATATCTCAATATTAAATGCTAAATTATCTGGTAAATACACATTTTAATTTTTTTGAAATAGTTTATAAATATATAGTAGTATCTTATCTATATCCTATGAAAAAATTCTACACCATTAAATATCTTACCTCTCTTAATTTCAATACTTAAATACTCTCATGCATTTATCTTTTTAATGGTTATGATTTCACTGGACTCTTCGATCACGCAAGAAGATTCAGTTCAACTGGTTATATATCATGTTATCACATGTCATAAAGTAATACAAGTTACTACATTTGTTTATAACTAACATAACACTAATATTTTCAGGGGACAAAAAATAGCACTAATATGATAAAAACACTAATACACTAATTAATGTAATATACCTTGTTGTACCAATTAACATAGATTTCTCGTGCATGGCACGAGAGTGACATAAGTAGTAATGAATATAAAAAATATATTAATTACATTGTAAACTACCAATCATATATATTCTGTATAGGTTAATTCACATTTATAATCATGTTAAATATTATTCAAAATAATATAATGATATTTTCGAGATAAAAAACCATCTATTTATACCCTTAGAAAGAATAAACTGTTTCAAAATGAAACACATCATACTTGAATATTTTATTACAAATGAGATTTTAACACAAATCAAAATTCAGAGTTTAAACAAAAAATTTATGGGTACAATAATGCTATTAAAATATTAACAATTTCATATCATGTTATTTCTTACTACGCTATCAAGCAAATGATACTTAAATTTTGTAATAAAACGTGTGTAGAAATACAATGATGAGTTAGAAATGATAGAAAAATTATGATAAGTGAATACGATTTTATAGATCTAGAATTTTAACATTTCTACAAAATATTGATGTATTAAAATATTTTATTATGAAAAAGGGAAACAAAATGGAATACAAAATTAATATTAGAAAATTAAGATTTAAGTGATGTAATGATAAACATTATTATATGTAATTAATAATATATATAT
>JBBPBS010000361.1:1150753-1163364 GCA_037974835.1 Cicer judaicum
TAATTGTTCATGTCGTTTATTAACTTAATTTCAGATAACAGTTAATATCTTTTTTTTTCTTCTCGATTTTGTACTTTATTTAATTTTAAGTAAACAATTTGATCTTTTATGTTTTAAAATCTTAACAACGTTATCATTTTTTACAAAAATTTATCAAAATATTTAAACAAAACTCATAAAATTAATTATCAGTTTTAATATAATGCAAATTTCATCAAATTTATAACTCAAATATTCTAATAAACTCATATTTTCATTTTATATATTTTTGTAATCAAAGTCAATAAAGAATCAAATCGAAAAAACAAAAACTAAAATATTATCTGAAATTAATTTAAAAGATAGCACGAAGAATTGTGTATATATATATATATATAAGGAGAGGGAGACAGAGAGAGACATTAATTCTTAAAATCGTAGGAGACTAGCCACTTTTCCTAAATCAAATACATATCGGACTATTTATTGATTTTTGAAGATGAGAAACAAAAATAATTTTATTATGATTTTGCAACAAATATAACTTTGCATCACATTCCAAAACCATCTATATTTGTATATCTAAATGATTACTCTTGGGTGACACAAGTCACTTACCCTAGTAAATACTTCATTTGGTTGATTATTTTTGGTATACTTCATTTGGTTGATTATATTTTTTGGTTTATATCAATATTTGATATTGTGGTCCATAAAATGTTAGTTGTATGGTAATAATTTGATATTATAATTTTAATTTTACAAAATTTACTTGATAGTGTTAAAATTTTAAGTGAATCACTTAAGTCTCAAAATAGGTTTCTTTTTTATTTTATTTAATATTTGTTAGTTTACGATAGGTTCAAAATGATTATAAGGTTTTGTTCTTTATTTTTAAATATAAATTTTGAAACTAAAACTTGTTTGGGTAAAATGAAGTTAAGATAATTTTTTATATAATTTAAATTTTATTTTTCTTTCTAAAACTCACTATCACAAAAATAAACTTTATAATTCTTTTTTTTTTTAACTCTTTCACATTATTTTAATGATCAATAACTACAACATCGACTACCACCTACCACCAGCGATGGCTGCTCTCACTTTTTTCAACTGTCACCATTAATCACTCCAATCTCGTCAACAACTTTTGATCACCCCATCGACCACCATCTTCCACTCATCACCACTTTGACACCCGTCTACCACCACCTTGTACAATCGCTTCAAACACAATTATTTAAATTAGTAATAAATCAACTATAAATTATAAATTTGTAATATTGAAATGATTTAAATTTTTAAAATAAACAATATTTTTAATACTTTTTTTAATATTCTTTATTTCAACAGAGGTAGTGAGATTTATAGGTCGGAAAAACGATGAGAATTGATCGGGATATTTCTTTTATAATAAAAGTTCAACAATTTCCATTACACTTGCAAGTTTGAGGTGCCAAAATTGGTATTTTTATTTCAAATCAATTTTTTTGTCATTTTTATTTTTATGTGAATAATTATTTTAGAAACACAAAAATAAAAATGAAAAATCAATCCAGAACTTAAATTCAAAACTCTGAATTGAAACTCAAAAATCAAAACTGAAAACAATTGTCTCACTTTATTGTTTTTTGCATTTTGAAGTGACATTATTTGATTTTGTTTGTCTTATTCTTATATTTGTTTTTTATTGAGTTTTACGAATCAACTTAAATTAATTATATATTATAAATTTAGTTAATAACTTCACTCTCAATGCTATAAATTTAGAGATATAAGTATCTTGTCACATATAAAATATTTTGTCATTTTATATATTATTTATTTATTTTGGTGAAAAATAATCATTTTATATTGTTAATCTAAAACATGTGAGCATGTTAGCAAATTTATCTTCAACAATTATAGCGATGATAAATTTGTTTTTGTTTTTTTTTATATTCTATCAATTTAATTGAATGAATATCTTTTTAGGTAAAAAAGTTTGGATCTATGATACAAAATTAAGATTTTCATTAACTTGGAAAAATGAAATGATAATTCCTACTTACGCTAACAACTTCCAATTAGGACTTATCTCTACATAAATGTAATGAAGAGAACCATTGAATATCTAGCTCATATTACAATAATCACAGCTGGAATAGAAAATCCGATTTCGTATTTATTTTTTTTCCTTTTAAGTTAGAATATAGTATAAATGTTGAAATTATAAAGAAAATTAACCTCTTAAATCATAATCATAAATTTTAAAATTTTATTACTGAGTGCCCTCGTCTCCATTTTTAACCAGCCTAGATCTTTGTCAGCATTCTACTATACCCAAATTAAATCTCTACCATTGAATCCTAAATAAATTTTGATTTAAAACGGTTGAAATTTAACTATACCAAATGGACAGTTCTAAAGAATCTAAATTATAGTTTTTTATATATTAATTTTATTAAAAAAAATAAAAGAATCGAATATAATTTTTACCATAAAAAGATGAATATAGAGTTAATATATATAAATATACAATTAATTTAGTGATAAGAGTTTAACATTATAAATAAAATTTAAATTTCTTTAGAAACAGTTGTAAAATAATGACTAGTGTCAGTTGAATAATTAATTTATCTATTTTCTATTTTTTTAATTAAAATAATAAAATTGTCTCTCAAAGGGTTCTATAAATTAAGAAGAGATCTAACCTAAGTAAAACACAACAAATACTTTTCCCCAAATTCCTTTCTTCCTTTTAATCTTGTTTTCTACTTTATCCTCAATAGCATCATGGGTGGAAGGAAAGTGAAGCTTGCATTCATAGCCAAGGACACAGCAAGGAAAGCAGCCTACAAGAAGAGGATAAAAGGTTTCATGAAGAAGCTCAATGAGCTCACAACTCTATGTGGAGTTAGGGCTTGTGCTATTGTGTTCAAGCCCGATGAACGCGAACCACAAATTTGGCCATCCTTTCAAGGAGTCCAAAATGTGTTGATTCGATTCATGCATATTCCTGACTTCGAACGGGACCGAAAGATGATGAATCAAGAGACTTATCTCAAGGAAAGAGTCCTAAAGGTCAAGGAGAAGTTGAAGAAGAAAACAAAAGATAATAGGAAGACTGAGATGACTCTTCAAATGTTTAACATTCTCGAGACTGGAATTTTTCCAGAGAATTTCAATACTGTTGATCAAAATGATCTAACGTATGTGATTGACGAGAAAATGAAGGAAATTCAAATAAAGATGGTGGAATTAGACAATGATCAAGCGGCGGTTTAGAGGCCTTTGATTGGTAACATTCATTAAGTTGTTTTGTATTTTTTGATATTGTTGGGTAGGAATGAGACATGGGATTTGGTGATGTTAATCTCCATTAGTGACTTCAATATTTATGTTTTATTGTTTTTAATATTTCGATCTCTTGATGTTTGAGGTGTATTTCAAAATTTTCTTTAATGAATTGTGTGATGATTAGACATAATAAACCATCATATGATCTTTGGTAGTCTCCTATTTTCATGATGAAGTGTTCGTTTGGAATTGTATGTAGAATATTTACTTCAAAAATATGCTAGGGTTGAATATTTATTACACTGTATTAATTAATCTCCAACGGATTTTAAATGATTTTGGATTTCGGCATATATCACAAAATTTAGATAATGGGGAGGTTCTTCGGCTCATTTTAATTAATTTTAACAAGGGATGGGAGGAGAAGTGATGAAAGGGGAAGATATGAGATAAAAATAAAATGAATTTTGAAATTTTGTGTTTCATTCAACGAGAATGGAGGAGATAGATTTTAACAAAGAGAAAATTGTAAAATTTTAGATCATATTTAAAAAAAATTAGAGAAAAAAATTATTATTATTATTATTAATAGTGACATTAATTTTAACT
Source organism: Cicer judaicum (assembly GCA_037974835.1). NCBI lineage: Eukaryota > Viridiplantae > Streptophyta > Magnoliopsida > Fabales > Fabaceae > Cicer > Cicer judaicum. Next base: position 1,154,621 of record JBBPBS010000361.1, read on the forward strand.
TTATAATTGTATTATATGGAATTTAAACTCTATTTGTTAAAAATTAATTGATAGTTGTTAAACTAATTGAAGTGATTGATAAAATTAGTGGTTCAGTTAATTTAAAATTTAAAATTTAAAATAACATAAAAAGAAATTCTTATCTAAAATAAATTTTATCAATTAATGCTTACAAGTGAGTAATAAAAGTCATATATATTTAAATATTTATGAAGTGACCGATATATAAGTTAGTTGTGATGTCAACCATTTGTTTGATTAAATCTATTTTATACGTTCAACCATTTAATTATTATATATACATCCCTAATATAAAAAGTTACATATCATTCAATCATATCTCCCTCTACAAATATTTTGATAATGAAATATGATTGGATGTATGTCTATAAAATTTGCATCGTGAGTTAAAAAATAATTAAATTTGTTTTATAAAAGATAAATTAATTAAAATAGTTAAAAAAAGTATTTCATTTTCACTATAAAAATGTTCAAATACAAAATATATAAGTAAATAAAAATATATTTATGATTTAACAGAGTATTAATTTATTTAAAATTTTAATTGTTACTTAGTTTTATTTTTATTTTTATTATAATATTTTTTCACCCTTTTGTTTATATTTATATGGAAATGGAATATTACATGTAAACTATGTAAATACAATCAACGTTTCATTAAAATTTGAATATTTGAATATTATGTGTGAGAAATATTATTTAATAATTAATATTTTTTAAATAAAAAAAAATCGGAGCGGAGAACATATTATTGATAATTTGAACTATATTCTGTTAAGTTACAAGAAGAAACTCTTACTATTGCAGTTACACTTCATACACAAATAACTATAATATTCTAAATACACGTTCATAAAAAAAATGTTAACTAAACATTGTTGTTATGTAAAATAGTTTAATTATTGTCATGTAATTTATTTTAAAGTATTGGGTTTGAGCACTTCTGTTAAATAATTTAAATGATTAACACTTGAATCACAAATATTTATTTATGTATATGGTTGGTATTGTGTTCAACAATAAGTGGATTAATTGGATAAAGGTATATATTTGCAATGACATTAAATTTTTGTTATATTAGAAGAATATAGATGAAAGGGAGAAAGAAAGAAAAAAAATTGTATTATGTTATTCAATATATGTAATTCTTACAATCAATGGTATAACACGATTTACAAGAGGTGTCCTTATAATACAAGAATATAAATAGGCTAACATAATGAATCATTAGCAATGTATAAGTCTTTTACTCACGAGACTTATAAGTTAATTAAAAAAATATTAAAATTGATTTTAGAATATGTACTTCCACCAAATATTCATAACAAATTCTCATCAATCAAAGTACTATTGATACAACATACAATGAATGAATCTCATGTTTGTAGGAGGTTTGGATAAATTCCATTTGGCTTCTTCAATATAAATCATGGTGACGAGAGGTTAAGTAGAAATGGTGAAGGCAACAATGAATTCTACGTTGTTTGGTTGTTTTCTATGCACATTGTGAGAAGAAATTAATATATTACCTATAATATGCGAATGAAACTTTGTTAATTGTGAAAGATTGTAGATAATTATGAATTATCAATGCTTGGTTGGAATAAATATTAAATCATATATTTGAGATCATGGACAACTAGATTCTTGTCATATAAGGTTTGAGGGTTTCCATTCAACTAGATTCTTGCCATATAAGAACTTTACTAATCTTGAGACATGTTTCTTAATAACGATAGAATTAATGCATTAATAAAGTCATTAACTGAAGCACAAGTTGTGCCTAAACAATGCTAAATTTCTAACATACCACAACATTTTTTTTTAATAACTCCAATTCCCATTGAAATAATTCCATCCCCATACCCAACTTTAATTTTGAGTTCAGATACATAAGTGTCATTTCCCAAAAAGATATAAATTTAATAACCTCATCATGTTCCTAAACCCCAACTCACTTTTCTCTTTATCTTGACACACATTCTTCCGTTTAAATTTTTTGTCTTCTTCTTTCCTCACCATTAAATTTATTTAAAAATATATTTAAGTTTAAAAATGCACAAAAAAGCGGATACATGCTGCTTAATGTAATTGCTTGTGTATTCAATATTTGTAAACTTTATCTAGGTACATGTTTGTGATTTCTTTGGTATTTATGAAAAGACATTTGTGTCAAGTTTGATTTAGTTCGCAACAATTTGACCCTTTGTGTATAATTTTTAATTTAAAAATTGTGTCTTTTAAATTTACTATAATTATTACTATAATATTTTTTAAAAATAATAACATAAAAATACATCATCTTTATAAATTAGGCGAAATGATAAAATAAATAAATAAAACATCAACGAGTTATACTAATTATTAAATCAAAATGAATATATATAAAATCATCATATGGTAACAACTATAAAGAAATAAATAAAATCAATATCAATATTACTTATATCTCAAGATAATTATTTGTAAAATAATTAATTAAAATAAGATAAATTTAAAAATAATTAAATATAATTGTGTGCAAACTTAACACGAGTCAGCATACAAGAAAATATCAAATTAACTACAAACACACATATGCGTAAATCTGCCTAAAATCTTATATTTGAAAATGTGTACACTATAAAATATAAAAATATAATATTTGATATTTATATTACTCATTTAGTCTAACATGTACAAGATTAAAACATCATATAAACAAAATTAATCTTAAATTTAATTAATATATATTCTAAAATAATTTTAACACCAGTTTAATTATTTAAAATTATATTTCATCAATAAAATAATTTATTATAAAATTTAGAATATTAAAGTACCTTTATTGTCTCTTCAACCAAGAGTCGTTCATATTGATCCCCAAAAGAAGACTATTTTAAAAATTAACCTTCAAAGTTCATATGACTAGACTTTATTTCCCTCACATTGACCCACAATTTAACCTTGACATCAACACCTAATGCTCCCATCGCACCAAGGATATTAAATTGATCACATTCCACATAATTTAAATCATTTAGTGTTTTAGGGAATAATTTTATTTCGTGTGATGGGATATTTGTTTTGGCATATTTCTACTATTTGTTTATTTATGAACATAAATTCACTCATTTCTTAGATTCAGTTTTAAAAAGTTGGTTCTCTAATAGGTATAGTAAATCTAATATTTATTGAGAGAAGAGGATCATGAATTTATTATTTTTAATAAAACTATTGTAAAAAATTAAAATTAATAATAATAATTCAAAATGGATTTTTATCTTGACATTTATTGATAAAAAATAATTAATTAATTGTCCATAAATTATAAATAAAAGAACTAAAGGAGATTAAAGAAGTGAATCTGTTATAAAAATAAAAATAAAAATGACCACATACATAAGTTTACATAAATAATTATACATGGTATGTAAAACATATACCATCAATTTTTTTTTAAAGGTATACAACGTCAATCTTATTATTATTACTATGTTGCATATTTATAGTGTATGCTTTATTTTATATTTTATTTTTACAACTAATAATGCTTTGGCCTTCTCTCTGACCCATTCTCTTTCCCTTTCTTCCTTTGTTTTATTTCTCCTTGTTGGGCTTTTTTCTGACCCTTTCCATTTCCCTTTCCCTTTCTAACCTTGTTATTTCCTTTGCCTTATACTTTGCTTCCTTTTCCTTCTGCTTTGCTTCCTCTGCCAAAACTTTTTTCTTCTGCTTTGCTTCCTTTTCCAAAGCTATTCTCTTCTGTGTTGCTTCCTTTTCCTTCTGCTTTGCTTCCTTTTCCTTCTGCTTTGCTTCCATTTCCAGATGCTTTACATAAGCTTTTGCCTTTGCGCTTGATGCCTGTGCCTTTTTCTTTGTTAGCCGTTCCTTCAACATTGCTAACACTTTCTGCTCCTTCTTTGCTTTAGTACTTTTCTTTTGCAATTTTACTGCAATCTTTCTATATCTCTCTCTCTTCTTCTTTTCTTCTTTTTCCATCATCATTTCTTCCCTTGTTTTATTTCCCGCACCAACGGACATATTTTGATCAAAAGATTCTATATCTATGGGTTTTCGCCCACCATCAAGCTTATCTACCAAAAAAAATTTCTTTGACTCTTTTGTATATTGTTTACCTTCTTTTAATGTCTCTGTTGCCACAACAGATAAAAGAAACAATGAACAAAGGAAACACAAATTAAAAGCTTTGATTTTCATCACTATAATTTTTAAGAATTTAATTGTTGTGAAACATAAGAATATACTCGGCAAGATATAAAGTTATGAAAATCAAAAGTAGATTTATTAAATAATATATTATTTAATTGACTTTTGAGAATATATTATTTAATTGATTGTTCATATAACTTGAGATGTTGATTGTTTATTTTAATCTCTCTGCACTATATTAATTAGTGAGAAGAACTATCATAGTTAGAGCATTAGTATCCTTAATGTGCATATGAAGTGTTTGTAAAATATCCTAAGTATTAGTGTATAGACTTGAGATTAGGTCTGCTTGGACTGTTGTTTTTAGGTCTGCTTGTTACTTTATTTGGACAGCTTGTTACAATTAATTTGGAGTGTTGTTTATTTGCTTATAATGAATGCTTTTGACACTTCCTATTGTGCTTGTTTCAATTAATTAGACTGCTGTTTTTAGGACCTTTTTGGTACACACCACTCTGTTTCTGATGAGAATTTAGAAGAAAAGGAAAATTTGGTTTAGAAGAAAAGGAAAAAATGGTTTTCATATGCTCATGTGTTGTAGAGTCTGTCAAAGATGGTGGTTCTGTTCTTATTCCTATTAATCGACTTGGAACTATTTTGCTGCTTTTAGAGGAAATGACAACATTACTCGAAGCTTCGGCTATGCAGGTATCCTTTCTTGACTTGATATATGTTCTACATTAATGATTATCGAAATCAAGAAAACTATGATGGAAATAAGGAATTAGTTTCATGATAGTAAAATAGCCTCTTTTTTTTTTTAAATTGTTGACTACTGTCTTGCTAAACTGCATTAATTATCCTTTATGGTTGCTTGTTCCTACTCACGGGTAAAATTCCTGGATTTAGCATTCAGATTCTGTTTGTTTTTATTATTCTCATTTTGTACTTAGATTCTTAGACCCGTGGTATTTTTTACTCATGTTTTTAGTTTCATTTTCCTTTTTATGCTTGCATTAAAAGTTTGCAAAGTGTACTAAATTCAATAAACATATCTTGCAAAAGGATTTTTGTTGAAAAATCTGAGATTCCTGCTTGCTGACTTTGAAGTATTCACCACTTTTCAATCTGTAGGTTCCGGTTTATATAATTTCTTCAATTATTTGGTACACACCACTCTGTTTCTTCAATGATTTGCACGTTGATTTAAAGTTGGAGCAAGTTATATATATTTTGTTATGGTTGAAGATTCATCATCTATAATGCCGCAGGAAAAAATTTCTTAACTTTTAATTTCTTAAATAATGTGATTTTTAGGTTCTGAACGGTTAATGTAGTTGGAATTCTTTTTCCTATATTAAATAGTCTTTTTATATATATAAAAAACAAAAAGTGTGTGTACTTATATTTCTTGAAGTTATATTTCTAAGTGGCAACAATTCTTCTCGGTCACTTGATTTTACTTTCAATTAGTCATTATATGGACTAATAAATTATTTGCTTCCGTATTCTTCTTTTTTTTTTTCATTGTATCAGAAAAGTTATGGAGATAACAACAGAAAAAAGAGATAAAAACATCAAAAAAAAAGTAAGCATTCTGAAAAATGCGAGATGGAGCAAAGCATCATGTGGAAAAATCTACCAGTTGATATATTGGAACAGATTATGAAGCGTTTGCCCCTTAGAGAGTATCATGCAATGAAAGCAATATGTTTTCCTTGGTGGATATCCGTTTCTAATGTCATTGCAAGAGATAATTGCCACCATTTACTCGAACTGCCGCTAATTTTACTACGAAATAAAGACTCAATGTTTTACAGTTTGAATATAGAAAGTTTGCATCGCCCCAAAACTCAATTGTTTGACCACAATCAGTTTTGTTTTGGCTCAGTTGAAGGATGGTTGATTGTGGGTGACCATACTCTAAAAGAAATTATGACATTTTTCGTCTTGAATCCAGTGTCTAATATTAAATTCATGCTACCACCAGTCTTGCCCACTCCATCCATAGCTCGCAGGGAAGGTGACTTATATGTGGAAAAAATGGTGCTCTCTTTCGAAACAACTTCAATGTATTTAGCTATTCTTTTGAGCAATTTTAATTTTATTGTAGTTTATGACAGCTTAGACAAGGTATGGACTACAATTAAGCCATTTAGGGGTATGGGAGCTATTTTGGACATGGAAATTATTGGCAGTAAATTGTATTTAGAAATTGCCAAAGACCCAGATTATGGGCCCAGTTTGCTCCCTCAATGCATAAATTTCACAAAGTTTGCTTCCTAATATTAAATATTTAAAAAAATATATTTATAATAATATTTTCATATATTTATTGTTAAAATTTTTATACAAATAAAAAATCAAATAAATTCAATTAATGTGAAAATTTAAGTTGTTGAAAAAAATTACCTGCAGATTTTCATGCAAAAAGGCACTGGTGGTGCAAAATTTCGTATGGATTTACCTGCACATTTTCATACGAAATATATTTGTAGGAAATGTACTACAGATATTTCTACATGAAAAGTCGCAAGAAAATGCCTAAAGTTTCGTTCAACTGTGCTGCGGATTTTATTTCCGTTTCATGTGGATTAATCCGCAGGTATTTTACCTGCGGATATTAAAATCCTTAGGAAACAATTATCAACGAAGGTTTTACGTGGGGATAAGGTTCCGCCAGAAAATCTGCAGGTAACATGCTTTTCTGCGGAATTTTTATTATTATTAATTATTAATTTGTTACTATTATATTGGAGGTGAAAATTAAAATTAGAACCACTTTATCACTTCATTTCTTAATTATTTAGGGTCGGTCTAACATGTTATGAGATCTAAAGCAAGATTGTCAGATAATGCCTTTTCAAAGTTAATAAAAAAATTAATAATATTTTTATTTAAAATTGATCTTTTGCATTTTTTTTTATACAAAATCATTTATCAAATTATTGTAATTGATTTCGTTTAACAATTTTTTTTCAATCGATAAACAATGGTAATCCATTTAATATTTCTTGTGACATTGTTGATCTTAGATAAAATTTAATTAATTTGAGTTTTGAAAAATTTATTTATGCTAAAATAATTGTTAAATGAATTGTTAACAGTATTTTACAAGAAATATATGCATTTAGAAAACAATCTAACCTTATATAATTAAGTATGTCAATTGATATGTGATTTTCTACTTGTATTATCTCTCGTAGAATTTTATGTCATACAAATAAATCTAATTCATCAATGTCTTAGCTAATCTTATGATATAAAGAACGTTCAAGATTAATGCAATTTTCGTTTAATTTTTCATTATCCAATGACTTTAATTTCTCAATATTAAATAGAAAACCAAAAACATTTGCATACAATTTAAATTGTTCTAATCTACTTATAAGCAACAGAAATTCAACAAGATTAAAGATATAAATTAGAATAATAGAACCTAATCGGTAAGATATTATTTAAAATAAAACTTTCTTCTAGTTTAGCCAAATAGAAATGGTTGATCATGCTACCAACGAAAAAAAAATACTAATAAATTTTGAATATAAATATTTACTTAATACTTAACTGATGAAAAAGAGACAAATAAATTAAAAACAAATACCTGAATACATTATGGTCACTCACAAGAGCTCATCACACAACTAAATTTCAAAACAAAAAATAAAGAATTATTTTGTAAGGAATTATGATCAAAGTGAAAAAACAATTGTTTTGTATCGTTGATAGAAACATTTCATATCAATATCTCAATATGATATTTTAAATGACATTTTTAGTGAAAAATAATTCATTTAATATAAGATACATTTTAGGGAAAAACAATGACTTTAAGATTAAAAGAAATGCTTACAACGATATAATATCTTAATCATAAATAGTTGAATCATTCTATAATTTTAATTAATTTAATTAGTAGTACAATCAACACATATATCAATTCAAATAATGATTATATCAAAAATTAGAAATCAAGAGGTTTTTGGTGGATTTTTTTTATATATCTTTTTTTTTTAATATACTAAATTGCCACACTTTTACAAAATAATACCAAACTGTCATACTTTTAGCATTACTAGATCATCGCATGTCCGATCAGCTACTTCCCGAAAGGTTTTTATTCTTCACATTTTTACAATTACAAAATTATTTATTTAATAAAAAAAATGATTATAATACCATAAAATACAAAGTATTATTAATAAATTAAAATAAAATTATTAAAATAAAATTATATTAATAATAATAATAATAAAATAAATTATATTACTAAAATAAAATAAATAAAATTAAACCAATAAAATACATTAAATTAAAGAAAAAATACCACAAATTGAATAAAAATATATATCAAATTCAAATTTTATCATTATTATTATTATTATTATTATTATTAATTTTTATTTATTAGATCCACACAAAAAAAATAGGAGGAAATTGTTGTAATAGAACACATGTTTGTTTTGACGCATTTATTTAATCACATTTTTTTCTTCTTATTTAATGCATTTTATTTTATTAATAGTATTTTTATTTTTAATAAAATATTTTAATTATTTTTAATTTATTAA
>JBBPBS010000361.1:1167315-1186693 GCA_037974835.1 Cicer judaicum
ATTGTATTGTCAAAATAATATAACATGTTATATATTTTCACACATCTACTCAAATGCGTTAACTTTGATATTTTGTTTAATTTTATTATTAAAATTTATATATTTTTAAATATTTTTATTATTATTTTTTAAATACAACAAAAATATTTTATTATTATTTAATTTTTTGTTTATTAGATATGAATAAAAATACGAGGGTGTTGTTAGGAGAATGCGTTATTATTTTATCGGCAAAATATTATGGACACGTAATCTGTTTTGAGTCAACGTTTAATGTATTTTTTTTCCAATTTAATGTAATTTTTTTTGTTAATAGTATTTTGATTATTTAAATAATTTAAAAATAACTAAAATATTTAAAAAATCAAAATACTATTAATAAAATATATTAAATTGGAAGAAAAAAAATGCGGTTAAATAGATGTGCCAAAATAAATAATGTGTTATATTAACATCTTCTTCATTTTGTTTTTGGATCTAATAAATAAAAATTAATAAAAGTAATAATAATAATAATAATAATAATAATAATAATAATAATAATAATAATAATAAAATTTGAATTTGATGTATTTTTTATTCAATTTGTGGTATTATTTTTCTTTAATATAATGTATTTTATTTGTTCAAATTAATTAATTTTTGTTTTATTAATATAATTTACTTATTATTATTATTATTATTATTATGATTACTAGTATTATTATTACTAGTATTATTATTAATATAATTTTATTTTAATTTATTACTAAATTTTTGTTTTTTTAAATAATTGTTTTTATTTTATTAAATAAATAATTTTATAATTGCAAAAATGTGAAGAAGAAAAAAATTGTGATGCGATCCTCTATTGAATTAAAAAAAAAAAATCTTAGAAAGTCGCGGGCATGCAATGATCTATAGTGCTAATAAGTAGATTATTTTAGTATTATTTTTTAAAAGTGTAGCAATTTAGTATATTTTTTAAGAAAAATGATATATAAAAAAAAAATCCATTTTTCTGTTAAGAAATTTTTATAATATATTATTGGGGGTCTATGCCGTATAAAATTAAAGTAAAAGAAGTAAAGTATTCTAAGATGCACTAACACCTAAATTTGTTATCCTAATCTTCAATTTGCTTTTTTAATCTTTTATAAAACCTTCAATTTTTTTACCACTTATTTTTTCATCACTCTTTTGAAGTTTTATTGAATTCACTATAACTTTTGAATATTTTCAAATTTTTGAAATGAAAAAGATAAGTGGTACTCGAATTTTTCATACATTTAAAATAAAAGTTTTCAAATTTTTGAAAGATTTGAACAATTTGAAACTTTCAAAAAAGAAATTTTTCAAATTTTGTAAAGTGTCGAACAATATGACACTTTCATAATTGAAATTTTTTGAAATTTTCTAAATTTAGAAATTTTTGAGATTTGAAAACCCTCAAAACTTTTTAGATTTAAAAACTTTCGAAATTTTTCAAATGTAATATTTATTTCAAAAATTTAAAATTTCTAAAATTATGAAATTTATTATACATAATTAAATTAATAAAATTATTTTTTCATTTTAATTAGATAGTACATTTAGGAGTGGAATGCAAGATACAATACTAAAAAAATAATTTTTTACTATAGCTTTAGGTGGCTCTACCTGACTCTATAGATAACTCTTTCATCTCATCCACCACCAACTAATTAGCTACATATTACACAAAATTTGTGTTTTTTTTTATTGAATTGATTGAAATTTAAATTCAATTATAAAATAAAAACAAAAATAAAAATCTATTTTTCTAGACATTTAAAATTTAATGAACCATATCAAAGTCCTCGAGTACGGTAAATATGCGAAATTGCGAATATTACAAAAATTTATTTCTCTTGATCTGAACCTGTTGTCTCTCTCTCCTCACTCTCTGAATATTTTGTTCCGCTGCTCTGCGACTCCTCAACGGCAGCTCCGCCTCCACTTTTCGTTCTTTCGCGGTTTCATTTTCTCCAAGGTCTTTTCTCGACTCTCTCTTTCTTACTTATAATCCACTCAATCTTGCAATTTCAATTTACATCTTCACATCTCATCTTCATTTCACGATTCTTCCTTTTAATCACCAAATCCTAGGTTTTTGCAATTTCTTCACTGCCTTAGATCTATGATGAGTTTCCTTACACAACGTTAGAATTAGAAAGTTAAAATATATTTTTGTTTATTTTTTATTAATATGATTTTCGATGTATATAGTTTGTGGTAGTTTTTGTGCTTCCTTGAAATTCACTCGAGAAAGGCATTACGTAATTGCTATAATGAAGTGAAAAGATAAAATCAGTGGAATTTGAAAATCTATAAGCAATGTTATACCAATGGAGTTGGGTCTAGAGGAATGGTACTTAAATTTACTCCCCGAAGTTATTTGAATAGAATTTTAATTCCTTGTTTTGTCTCATCAAGTTTTGCAACAGAATTTTAATGAGGTTCAATTGTTCAAAATAGGGGTTTCAGGTTCTGGCAAAGGCTTTTGGAATGGCAGCGATTAATAGTCTTTACATCGTCAATAAGTCTGGTGGATTGATCTACTATAAGGTTCCATTACTCCTACTTTGGACGTGAAATTACTTTTATTTTGTTTTTTAAAAGATATATTTTACTCAAAAGTGGTATCTTTGTTTGACGAGTATGCTGTGTTGTTAACTCGGTGGCACCCACACTTGTGATCAAAGGTGTTTCCCATGTCCAACATGTGTTGGTGTTCCACACTAACACATTGATTACATTCAATAAATTTATTTTCTCAAATTATTACCCGTGTCAGTGTTCCGTGTCTTTGTTAGTATCTGGATTTCATAGGTTGTTAATCAGGTCACATTAATATCTTGTAGAATGAGTTTCAGCCGATAAGTTTTATTAAAGATGACTAAGACACCATTGTATTTTTATCCCATTGGTTTGTCCGTATATATTAGTGGTGTCAAGTTATGTGCCTCAGTGTCTCTCAAAGATTTCAGTATATTTATGTAATTTGTTGAATCTCGTCATATGATAATTAGGATATTACTTTACTTAGCTAGATGAAAATAATGATGATTCAATCTTCCTAACTTTTGTATTAATTATTAGACAATAATAGTAATTTTAGTTATATCGGCAGACTTGCAGCAATTTTTTGAGTTATATTTGCAAAGCTGAACAAAGACTTAATATTAGTCTTTTGACAAATCCCAATGGCATCATTTAGTTCATATGCGTAACTATAAGTCTAGAATCAATGCCATCTAATGCAAAAAAGCTTTTGCTGTTGTTGCGCTGTTGAGTTAAAGCAATGCTTTATTTTAAAAAAAAATTGAAAACTATGATTTAGAATTTGTTGAATTTTTTGATATTTAGGATTATGGGTCAGCTGGACGAATGGATACCAATGATACCTTGCGAGTGGCTAGCTTATGGCATTCAATGCATGCCATCTCTCAGCAGCTATCACCTGTGTCAGGTTGTTCAGGAATTGAACTACTCCAGGCTGACACATTTGATCTCCATTGCTTCCAATCACTGACAGGTATTGTTTTAAGCAACCCATTATGTTTGCATTTCAAATTCACATGGTGAATAATAATAGAATGAAGAATGAATGCCAAACATCATGTACATAATGTGCTGAATCTGCTGATTGGTATATAGCCTTGCAGGTACTTCCTGTGGCCAGGTTTAATGTAAGAAGTTTAGTAATATGTTAAGAAGCTCTAGATAATTTTGGTAACATGAGTGTTCCTTGCCCATTTAATTTTGACATTTTACATATGGGACTATGTTTCTATCTTCCATATTTTGATATGCTATGCAAAGTTCATTGATGGTGAAGCTGCAAATACTTTGACATGTTATATATAATGTAAATTTATATATCATTATTGTCATGGAGGCTGGGACATAAACTTAGTGAAAAGTTGTATTTGATATTCTATGTACTGTCAGTCATATATCAGATATTAGGCACTCACTGCTCAGTGTAAGTTTTTTAAATTCCATGCTGAGACAAAAGAAAATAAATTTATTTATTACCTGATATGGGACTTTCCTAGTCTATGTAAAGTAAAGGTGGCAGGCATGCATATGCTTATTCTGATTTGGATGATGGTGAATTTGATAGTTATATTTCTAGATAATTGGCTGCTGTACGATTTGTCACAATTTGCGGTTGAATTTTCACTGTCGTGTTGTCATCTTAATTGGCCCTTTTCATTCATTGTGATGAAGTATTCCGTTTATTATCTGTGGCAAATTGAAGCACTATTTAATAATTTCCTATCCACACTCGTTTAGATTTTAGATTTTGTTATAACTTATAAGTCATGACATGTGAAATTAATTCTTCTCTCCAACAGGGACAAAGTTTTTTGCAGTGTGTGAGCCTGGCACTCAACAAATAGAAAGTTTATTGAAATTCATATATGGATTGTATACGGATTATGTTCTGAAGAACCCCTTCTATGAGATAGAGATGCCTATTCGATGCGAGCTCTTTGATATCAACCTAACTCAGTCAGTACAAAAGGATCGAGTTGCACTGTTGGGTCAATAAATCGCTGGCCTAGACCTTGTTTTTGTTAATGAATGTCTTGTAAGACGTGCTACTCTGTTTTACTGTACCTGGTCTATGTATTTGCTTACAGAAAAGCTTTTTAAGATTCAAATATATGAAATTCATCATTTCCTACCATGTTTTTTGCATACAAATGAGATATCTATATGTAGATCACTACCTACTTATTATTGGCCATATTTTTCTAACTCTTGCAGTTGTTATAGAGATGATGGTGATGGAAAATAAAAATAGTTTGGTTGATGGTTAGTTTGTTAGATAGGTCGCTAGATTGGTGATCCATATAGTGTTCTAACGCCACAACCACCTTTGAGTACTCTATAGGCCCTAGCCGTCACCTATATTGGAAAGTCTATCCGACAACACCACCGTAACCTATCTCCCTCCATGGCCCCATTCTTTCTCCATGCAGAGCTTAATCCTTCATCTGCATCTGGAATTCTGTGGCAACATTGCTTTCTGTCTCAACACAATGAAGAAAGTCAAGAACTCCCCCTCGCACCCCTCCATCATCTGCTGGAGGAGCATATCTTATGTCGTTTTGGCAAGATGTGTAGTCGGATGGTAGCCCTCTAACAGTTGCTTTCTCAAGATTAATTATTTTCGTGAGCATCTTTCCTTCGTAAGTTCTCAAAAGCTCTCTATGTTTGTTCAAATTAGCCAATCAAGATGTTATTTTAAAAAGCCAATCAAGATGTTTTTTCTTTTTAAAATACATGTTTGGATTGACTAATTTAGATATATATTTGAGAACATAGGAGATAAAAGAAGCTGTCACTATTTTCACTTTGTGAGCATAGGGATTATTTGGTCCTATCTTTTGGAAATTATAAAGATAAGTTATGGGTGTCCCTCATAGGGGTCATGCTTATGTGTTTTGGATACTTTTAATTTCATTCTACCCTACTCATCTTACAAGTAGTGTTATATCCCCTGTACTCTTTCAATTAAGCATAGTGTAATAATCTATTTCAAGGCTCATAGGTTATATTTCCATGACAAAAAATTGTATGACCCCATTCCATAATTTATCCACACATTTTGGCTGTCAAATACATGTTCGAATCGAGTGTGATATTATGCAACAACTAATTTCCAAATTATATAATTAACAAAAAGATCAGTCAACAAACAATGATTATTTTTTTCACACGCGTGGGAATACCATAGGGCCACCGTGCACAATTTATCTTTGCAACATACACAGACTGGAGGCAAGGCTGTCTCTATTAAATTATCAATCAATCAATCCAGCACTTTAATTAATTTTATTCATGAACAAGAACGACATAGTTTAATAATCATGCTCTTGGAATCCTGTATACGTGCCAAATTTGTGAACACATTAAAGATATTATGTTAGCTCCTTTACATTACAATGTTGAAAAAGTGAAGCATATATGTTGTAAATGCTATTTGTTGCTCCTTCTTTTGATTGCACAGATAGATAGATACTCTTTCATGTGTTAAGATAATATAAGTTTTTATATCTTTCCTTAAGACCCTAGCCTTCCTTATTATCAAATGCAACATAGAGTACAACTTTAAATAAGCATTGCATAACGCATCAAAGTCCCACTTAATGATACCTACCCTCTTAACAAAAATATTTTAGAACAAAAGACAGGAAATAATGAAAATATAGGATTTGTTGGTTGCAGATTATAAAAAAGAGATTTCGACGTTTAATGATTAAAAGATTATTTGTTAGATATTTAAAAAAACAAAAACATAAGTTGATTTATGTTTGAACACCTTAATGGAAAACACTTTTTTCAATAAATTATTTATAAAAATTGATCTTTACAAGAAGCTATTCAAAATAGCTTTTTATTTTAAAAAATTTTAAATTATTTTTCAGATTCTAATTTTTTTTAACAGATGAAAACACCAAAAAATGATAATTTTTTTTTTTAAAATGATTATTTTAAAAAAAATGGTATCAAAGGCAGTCATGATAATCTCCTAAAGTAGTGGCTACCAATAATTGTATATTTAAGATGTTGGTCTATAAAGTTAAGAAAAAAATATTGTTGGGGTATGCATGTGCAGGGGTAAGCCTAAAAGATTTTCGGTTAGGAATCCCAACAAGAACCAGCGCATGTGCACTTGATTTGTCACTTATATGTTCTGTGGCTTTAAGGAAAAAAGCCACATCAATGAATGTGGATATTAATGTTATAGTCACCAAATGATGCTTATAAATAGAGGCCCTTCAATTGCATTCAATCACCTCATAGCAAACAAAACTACACACTACCTTGTGTCACAAGGAAAAAATTTAATGGCATCTTCTTCTACTTTGTTAGTTGTTCTGTTCTTGCTCTTTATTGAAAAGCACTTTCATGGTGTCACTGCTAACTATGGCGGTTGGCAGAGTGGTCATGCCACTTTCTATGGTGGTGGTAATGCTGCTGCCACAATGGGTGAGTTTTAGCTTCTATCTGTGTTAACAATAAAACAATGTTCTAAATTGTGGTCTCTAGTCATGTTACTTTGTTCTTTTTTAATTGTCATTTTAAGATTATTTATATGTACTAAAAACATTAATAAATTTTGTTAGTTTTGGGTATTATTGACAAATAATAACTAATATTACATTAAACTTTAAAAATAATAAATAATATAAATAAAAGTTTGTTTACAATAACGACAAATAAACAAGAACAAAGTACCATAAAGAATCTCCGTCAAATATGACTGATGCAACCTCAATAAGAATTTCATCGTTGTTGCAAAGGCCTTAAAACCGTTAATGTTGTGGTTCAGATCGATGCCACATAACCTTTTCTCCAAAACCCTGCAAAAAATGATTGGCTTTTCTTTATTGGAGAATATAGTAATTATTCTTGAGATGATTGTGTTTACTTGTGGTAACTTGATACATGCAATGCAGGAGGTGCATGTGGTTATGGAAATTTATACAATCAAGGATATGGAACTAACACAGCAGCTCTAAGCACAGCTTTGTTCAACAATGGTTTGAGCTGTGGATCATGTTATGAAATGAGGTGTGTTGGTGACTCAAGATGGTGCAAACCTAACACCATTGTTGTTACTGCCACAAACTTTTGTCCACCAAACAGTAATGGTGGTTGGTGTAATCCTCCTCTTCAACACTTTGATATGGCAGAACCAGCTTTCCTTCAAATTGCTCAATATAAAGCTGGAATTGTGCCTGTTTCATTTAGAAGGTACGTGAAAAACGTCAATTTGGTCATGTTTTCAAGCTTTACAAAGGTTCTATTCAATGTTTTAAAAATAGGTCAAATCAGTCGGTTCAATCGGTTGAATCAGAAATATCGATCGGTTGACCAGTTGGTTTGATCTCAATTATATTAGAATTTAGTTGAGTTAAACTTACAGTTGAATTATTCTATTTATTATATCTTTATATTAAATGCTAATTAAATATCAAAGTTACGTTTGTTCGAGTATAACATAAAACAAGATTCTATAAATAAGGTTTTGAATTCGAATTTTGTAAATAAAAACACGATAATTGGGTAAAAATATTAAAAATTAATTTAAAATTGAAACTCAAAACTCATATGAAATTTAAAATTAAAAACAAAAATAGGTAGAGAATAGTTTATCCTCAAATGAGTAACATAAAAAAAGGGAGGAATTTATGAGCTTGAGATCCTTAGTTATTTTTTGTTCTAACTTTCTACAAACTTACTTTATTTTTCTTATTTGTTGATGATGAAAGAGTGTCATGTATAAAAAAGGGAGGAATAAGGTTCACAATCAACGGCCATTCTTACTTCAACTTGGTTTTGATCACCAACGTCGCGGGTGCAGGTGATGCCCATGCGGTGTCAATCAAAGGGTCCAAAACTAGCTGGCAATCTATGTCAAGAAATTGGGGCCAAAATTGGCAGAGCAATTCCTACCTAAATGGACAAAGCCTCTCTTTTAAAGTCACCACTAGTGATGGTAGAATTGGGACAAGCTACAACGTGGCACCGGCTAATTGGCAATTTGGTCAAACCTTCCAAGGGGTTCAATTTTAAACTTTGTAAAATGTGGGGTAGGGTAGTGAAAAAAAATTTAGGTATTGATTGGGGTACATCTACTGTAAACTACTTTAGTAGATGGTTTATGACTTAGGTTGAAGTGGCATTTAAAAATTGTTTAATACTTGAATGACGTTCAACATTTTCTTCAAAAAATAGGAACTCTTTATTACTTTTATAGTTGAGATATTAATTTAATCATCAGTTTGATATATAAATAAAAAAGCAAAATAAATATTAGTATTTCAAAATTCAACTTATATTTATTTTACTTTATTTTTGTCAAGTTGACATTAATCTAATCAAATATAATTTAGGAGTACAATAAAGATTATAAATACTTGTGTTTGGAGGATAATTTTGGTTATTATTGAAGTTTCAAAGTGATTTTCAATTATCGATCATGATAGTTCAAGGTAGAATCCATCATTGATTCATGACAAAAAAATCAAAAATATCATGAGTTTATTCTTTGTCATTCTCTAAAATACTCATTCGAATATTCTTTGTTCTTACCATATGATTGATATCCTGTAACCATTATTTGCCTCTAGACTCTCCTTCTATTGCTAGACAATGTATAAACTTGTCTCTTTTTATTTTTATTTTTTTTATTTATAAGTTTTATGATTGATATATCTTGATCATCGCTTATTTTGAACATTGACAACAATTTGGCCAACGCGTTAGCCAATATCTTCTCGAGGAATATGATGGAACCTGACTTTTTAAAAAAGTTTAAATATGTACTTGATCCTTATAATTATAACATTTTTTAATTTTGGTCCTCTAAGTTTTTTTATGTGATTTGCATCTCTGCGAATACAAATTCATTTTAAAATGGTCTCTCATACCAACTTCTCTTAGAAAATTTATAACACTGTTAAGCTGACGTGACAATATTTTAAATAATTTTTTTAATAAAAAACAAAAAATACATCAGAAATTAAAAATCTGATTATTTTTTTAAAGGAAAACCAAAATTGATATATAAAATTTCTATTATCTCCACCACAATTTACTCAATATTTTTTTCAAGAATCAATGCACAATACAACACAACCAACAAAATAAATATTCTATATCAACATCGTCTCACACTCAACCGTCTCCTCATATTCATTCACATACACCACATTAATTTTACGGGTTTATGCGAGCAGAACAATTTAATTTTGACAACTAACAATCACAACACAATTGTCGACTATCTTTTGTATCAAGCGAAGAAAAATTATTGTATAACACATTCAATACTTGATATAATACATTTGAGTCTGCTACTCAATTATTTAATAATATGTATCAACAAAACTTTCAGATTTCAAGTTTTGGAATGCATATACTCCGTTAAATCAAATATCCAACTGAACTCAAAGTGAAAGTAGTTCTTATGTAGTACTTCCCTTTTGACATCCTCAAGAGCATGAAGATGATGATCAAGAAGAACAAGAAGAACAAACTCGTGAAGTACCAAGGCGTCGTCAAAATCTTATATGTGCGAGCAACATCGACAATCACTACAAGAAAAACCCTATTTTGTGGCCAACTTTATAAATATTTTGTGACCGAATAAAACCCTCACAAATTAGTGACCAAAAAAGCCCTCACAAAGGCCAAAATTGAAATTGGTCTTTTTTTGTGGCTGAAAAAGCCCTCACAAATTTTTAAATATTTAACTGGATTTTGTGGCTGCCTAAGCCCTCACAAAATCACAACATTGTGATTCTGTGAGGGCTTAGGCAGCCACAAAATCCAGTTAAATATTTAAGGATTTTGTGAGGGCTTTTACAGCCACAAAAAATGAATTTTGTAAGGGCTAAATCAGTCACAAAGGAGTGACTATAGAGTTTATGGCGACATAAGCCGTCACAAAGGATTGTGCACGTGGCGTTTGTGGCTACAAAAGCCGCCACAAAGGACGCCTAAGTCCAGTTGGATTTTGTGGCCGCTTAGGCCGTCACAAATGGCATTAAAGCTGGATTTTGTGGCTGCTTTGGCTGCCACAAATGTCCAAAGTGACCCTATATATATTTTTCTCCCCTCCTCTTTCATTTTTTCACATCCAACTTCTCTCTAAAACTTCTTTCTAACTATTCTCTCCTCTTCTCTCTACACAAAATTACTCTTCTTCATTTAAATTTTGTAAGTATAAATTATAATTTATTTATAATTTACATTAATTTAAATTAATGTTTAATTATAATTATAAATTTATTATTAATATTTTATTATTTAAATTAATCTTTAATTTAATTATTAATCTTTATTTTTAATTTAAATATTTTATTTTAAATTTTTAATTATATTAAGATTAGTTTATTATATATATATATATTAAATTTAATTTATAATTACATTATATTTCAAATTTAATTTAATTATAATTATAATTTTAATATTATAATTATATTAATTTATTAAATATAATATTGTAATAAACTATTAATTTAGAATTCAAAATTAATTTATTAATTACGTTGACATTTGTGGCGGCCAAAAGCCCTCACAAAGGTCCAGTCAGCATTCCTTTGTGGCGGCCAAAAGCCCTCACAAACGTCCAATTAGGCAAATTCAGTCTGTCCTTTGTGGCGGCCTATGCCCTCACAAAGGCATACTTTTGTGGCTGCAAAAGCCCTCACAAATGCCTCTATTTTGTGGCTGCAAAAGTCCTCACAAATGCCAACGTGTTTCAGCTCCTTTGTGGCTGCAAAAGCCCTCACAAAATTTTGTGACCAGCTTCTTTGTGGCTGCCAAAAACCCTCACAAAAGCCACCTTTGTGACTGTTTTTTCCCTTTGTGAGGACTTTTGGCCCTCACAAAATTGATGAATTCTTGTAGTGAATATGGTATTGGAGATCATCTTCGCCATTAATTTTATCATAATGTTTGTAAAATTTATAATGTTTTTATGAATGAATTATACATTTGCAAATGGACTTATAACTAAGAAAATAAAACAAAATGTATTTTAGTATATAATTTAAAAAAAAATAGTAGTTTAATAATTTTTTGTTTAAATTGGGTTATTGAAAAGGAAAAACCCTCAAAAGTTACGTTAGTTTTAATTGGCTTTATTCCTTGGATTACACAGTGTAATTTTGCTTGGTTTATGACATCTTAAGAAACAACATTTCCAAAGTAACATTACTTCAAATCTAATTCTTCCCGAAAGACGACTTGTTAAAGGTGACATGAAGGATAAAAAGCCAAAAAAGAGAGGTCCTGCTGTAGGAAAGAAAGCCAATAAATCATTCAAAAGCAAGTCAATGTATGTATCAATTAAAAAATCTATCTCATTTCTGAAACTATTTTCTTAGCTTTTTAATAATCCATACAAATATCGTTTTTGTTTCTTTTCTGGGATGGATTTGGAGTGAGGCTTTCGAGAGTTTAACCATCGATAAAAAGGTATACATTTTGTCAATTGTACTACTTAATTAGTAGTATTTGCATTTGTAATCCTAGATCAAATTGAGTTTCAAATGTTATCAATAGAAAAATATTTGCTATAAATTCTTAATTTTGTTGCTTTTGCGTTTGGCATTTAAGCTGCTAATTTGTCAACAAAAAAAAAAACTTATAGGTTGTTAACTTTTAATTAGGGATGTACAAAATATATAATTAACTGGATCAATAAATTGAATTGTACTGCAAAAAAAAATCAAATTAAATAAATAGTTCAGGAATTGAACTACATATTTAAAACATTTCAGTTATGGTTGATCCATATTTTATGCATCCAAGTGACAATCTTAGTATCGTGTTGGTTTCTCCGCCTCGAATTACCATTTATGGTTGCATTTGATGATTGTTGCCCTCCGTTCAAAGAACATATTATGGTTTGTAAATGGTTCTTTTCCTCGTCCTTCTAATCTTGATCGTTTTTCTATCGCGTGTGATCGATGTAATACTATGTTGATGTCTTAGATAACGAATTCTTTAGAGCCGTATATTGCTCAAAGCGTGATGTGGATGGATGTTGTGGCTAAAATTTGATATGAACTGTGCGAACGATATCATCACAAAGATGTGTTTTGTATCTCCAATTTGTAAGAAGAGATTTATAGCCTCTATCAAGGTGATTCTTCGATTACATCTTATTATACATGATTAAAGAAACTTTGGCCAGAACTTGAGAATTTTCGTCCCCTGCCTCTTATACTTGTGAAATTAAATGCTCTTGTGTTTTAATTCCCAAAATTCGTGAGTACTTGGATGGAGATTATGTGATTCAATTTCTTAAAGGGCCGGTCTTAAAAATGACTACTTTTCGCTTACTTTTATCTATTGTCACTTCTAAAAATTGGATGTTATTTCAATTAGATATTAACACAACATTTTTACATGGTGATCTAGTTGAGGATGTTTATAGAAACTACCTCTTGGTATTTTCATTTCTAATAGGAATATGGTTTGTAAACTTAAAATGTCACTTTATGAATTAAAACAAGCTAGTCGTTAGTGGAATTTTAAACTTTGCTCCACTCTGCATGATATTGGTTTTATTCAATCTAAATCAGACTATTCATTGTTTACAAAACAAACTTCCCTTGGTTTTACCATTCTACTAATTTATGTGGATGATTTGCTAATTGTAGGTGATGATTTGGTTGAAATAAATATTGTTAAGGAAGTCTTGCATTCTAAATTTAGTATCAAGGATCTAGACACCCTTCAATAATTTCTTGGGCTTGAGGTTGCCAAGAGTTCCAAGGGTATTTCAATATGTCAACACAAGTACTCCTTCAATAATCTCTTTTGTTGTTTGTAAATTGAGTCATTTCTTATCTGCTCCAGCTAATTTACACTGTAACGACCCAAATTTTTTTTTTATCTAATTATTACTTAAAAATCTATTTTTTCTTTTGTTGTAAAAGAACGTGATGTAATTTACTAAAATATTATTTATTTATTCATTTACAAAATTAATATTACAGTTGTTAGATCGATATTCATTTATGTTCCAAAATAAAATAAATTCTCTTTAAGTGAAATTCAAAAGAAACAATGTTGATTGAAATTAAGGACATTTAATTGGAATAAAATCTCACTTCCACATTTTTATTAAAAGTTAATGATGACGAGTAAATAACTTTACAATGTACCACAAATTTTTTAGTAATATAAAACATTATTTTTAAATAAAAGTCCTATTTTCCTACGCGTGTGCACCAACCAAACATCATTCATGCAACTCAACTCTTTGAGATCATTAGTACCTAAATGTTGGTGTAAGGGGTTAGTTCATCCCACAGCAAAAATCAAACCAAATAATAAAATAACAACCATAAAATATGAATATAAAATCCATTTGTAATGAAAGATTTAAAGAAATTGATTATTTAATAGTTCTCTAAGATATATCAAAAGTCATAAAATGTATCTAAATAAGTAACAACCGTAGAGCAAATAGTTAAATCAAAATAAAAATAACAATAAAATGTATATAAGTTATGTATGCTCCTAAACATATATGATCCGGATATAACCAGCCACACAGGCGTCCACAAAGATGCATATGATATATTATGAAATGATAATGATGCTCTAAAAGTACATGACACAACTCACTTAAACAATCACACAAATCATCAGTCACTTAGGCAACCACAAAGATATCAATATTTAAAACACAAATCACCCGCCACTTAGTCATTCACAAAGATAACAATTTTTTAAAACACAAATCACCAACCACTTAGGCAACCACAAAGATAATGATATTTAAAACACAAGTCACCAGCCACTTAGGCAACCACAAAGATAACAATATTTAAAACACAAATCACCAGCCACTTAAGCAACCACAAAGACAAAATATTTTAGAATAAACTTTTTAATCACACAAGATATCAAATTTATATTCTCATGAATGTTCATAGTTATAGCTCAATAACTTCAACACATCAAATATGCATGTGAACAAGTATCTCAAAATCACTTTTCATTTTAATAATCCATAAGATTCGATTTGACTACGTATTATTGATAACGATTAAAACTCATATCACAAGACTACAATAGCAACATAAATTTCATTCCCTCTACTGTAAAATTTTCCGCATTCTAAAAATGGACTATTCATTAACGCATTTAATAATCAATTTTCTCATATTATGAAAATTAAAGAAATATAAAATTCTCATCAATTTCTTCAAGACACATATATTGTTCATAAAAGTCAAGTTTTAATTTTAAGATATTCAAAAGTCCACACTTAAAATCAAATACACACCATAATAAACATATTACTAATTACATCATTATAAAAATTATAACTTTATAATTAAATACTCTAAAACATGTAAAGCACTAAATATTTTCACTACAAACATATTTATCAAGGTATAATAAAAATAATACTCTATAATTAATTTAATCAAGATAGAGGTATATAAAAATAAAATAAAACAATCAAAGAATTATAGTTAATTTCTTTACGACAAAAATAAAAATCAATCTTTTTCTTTTAAGATATCCAGACATCATATAAATATCTTAGAATCGCTAATTTAATATCTAGTCTAACTCTGCATGGGGAAAAGCCCTTACCTTAGGCGCTTTCTTTCTTAACATCTCTAAATTCGTACGAGAAAAAGTTCATGAGGCAATGATAAATTCAACACCCATAGATATTGAGATTTATGACTTAGAAAATTATCTTAGAAGTGTATGAATGACAATTAGGTTTGACAGCAAGAGACCTACTGAAAATGTATGAACATAATAGCTATTTACGTTGCAATATTACGATTGAGCTCCTGTCTAAAATTGAAGTGCACTTAATTCCAAAATTATGCTACCAATAATTACTATTTATTTAATTTTATTAGGTTGTTACAAAGTCAATTGAAATCATGTGTATGAGTTAATTAGGATTAACTAATAAAATTCACCATATATTACGGGGTGTCACACTATTCATTTTAATTAAATAAATAAATTAGAGGGTGCCACATCACTCTTTTAATTTTTTATCTAATAGTTTCGAAACCAAAAATAACATAAAATTATTTTTGTAGACAATTAAAATAAAATTATAATTTTTAGTTTAAAAGAGATGAATTCATGAGATACAAAAAGAGAGTAGTCCCCTCTTAATTGCACAAAAACTTATAATTAAATTTATAATCATCCTTTAAAAAAATAAATTAAAGGAGTTAAGAACGAGTTAATGCACATTATGTCACACAATGAATCGTCATAAAATCTTGTCATAAAGGAGAGTAAAAGGATTTCACTAACTCTATAATATCTCTAAAATGAGTACTTATTTGGTCATAAATAAAATTAACAAACAATATAAATTTTACAAATTTCAATTTAATTTAATAATTTAACTAATATTTTATCAACTTAAATAAATCAAGCAAGACAAAAATATCACTCCACATAGCAAAATAAAACAAACATATGTAACACATCAATTTCGTGATTATCGAAACTAATCAAATAAGCAAAATACACAATTGTCCAAGTAGAAATTAATTATGCCATAAACTATTCTAATGTAATCGTCACACCAAAATAACTAAGTAAAAAGAAAGATTATAATTATTCAAGTAAAATAGGGAGTGGTAAATTTTAATTTAATTTATTTACATGTAGAATAAATTATTAGTTAAATAATAAATTAAAAAAAATTACTAAAAGACGCATATATATAATACATATATATAATATATATATATATATATATATATATATATATATATATATATATAAATATTAGGGTGTTACATACACCTCCAGGTTGCCCTCCGCATTCTTTGCTACATTAAATCTAGTCCTGGTTGTGGGTGATTCTACAACAGCAGTTCACTTTTCAATTTAATGGGCTTTTCTGATTCTGACTGGGGCGTTTTCTTAGACTCATGACGCCCCACTTCTGGTTTATGTTTTTATCTTGGCTCCTCTTTGGTCTATTGGAAAATCAAGAACCAACCCATTGTTTCATGTTCTTCCTCTGAAGTGGAGTATCGTGATCTTGCTCAGGCCACATGCAAAGCTTAACGGCTGTCATATTTGTTAGTTGATTTCCAGACCTCACATATTTAACCTCCAAACTTGGTCTTCTTGATATCCACTCAAGTTTGAGGGGAGATGTTAGCTTATCATAACTATCATTTCTCATTTGTTTATCTCGGTTAGTGTTTGTTAGTAAAATAGTTTAGAGTTAGTTATTTTTGTTACCATTTTCCCTTATTTTTAGCTTTAATTTGTTTTACTTTGTATATGAAAATCATCCTTATTTCATTTGTTGGGATCTAAGAGAAGCATAATACACTATTTTTTTTCTTTATTGTTATTAAATGAGATCAAGAAATATTTCTGTTTAATAAAGATTGAATTTTAACCGACTTTATTGGACAACATAATACTTTACTATTTGTCGATGTTAGTCTAGTTGCCGGGAGAGTTTGAAATAAGTAAACTATTAAAGTCAATGTTAATGTGTGTATTTAGATTACATGCTAAAGAATTAAAATTATAAACTTTATTTTGAAAAGTATGCCATCAAACTTCTAAAAAAAATTAAAAAAAAAATTTTCTTAAGAAAATATTTATACTTTTGCATTTTTAGGGCATATTTAGTAAGATACAACTTTTAATTAGAGTGTACACGGGTTGAGTTATATTATTTTTGGTTAAATTTGATATCTCAATCGATTAATGTTATTTAAGTTGGGTTGAACTTTCAACCTATGATTTTTCCATCAAATCTGAATCAATTCAACCTAATTATGAGTGGGTTGGGTTCACATGTAGTAAAAAAATATAATTAAATTTAAATGCTTAAACATCTAAATAATAATAAAATTATATTGCAATATATCATTTAATACTTAAAATTCATCCACAAACACATAAAAAACTTAAATTAATTAAATTAACAACAAATTTTTAAACACAGTCTAACAATTAAATTTTAACTATACATCAATGGTGATATATATATTATGTCCGTCAATAAGTTGGGTTCATGAATTCAAAAAGTTAAATTCGTTACCCGAATCGAACATAATTGGGTTTTCATGGGTTGGTTCGGGTTATAACCGAACTTGAATGTGTTGGGTCAAAATGTTGATTGGATTAGGTGATCGGGTTTGTAGGTCTATCCGTATTCATGAACACCCCTATTTTTAATGATCAAATTAAAGTGGCAAGAATGAATGAAGGATGATCAATTATATATATATATATATATATATATATATATATATATATATATATATATTTTGCAAAAATACACATTTAGTTTAATCTTCGTTTAGGTCTTTTAAGTTCATTTTTTTCCGATTCGGTTCTTTAAACTACACTCATTTGAATCATTAACCTTTAAGTATATTTAAATTACGTATGTAGTCCTTTAAGTTTAAAAACGTTCTTGAATTATTGTCATAAAATATTAAGATTTAATCAAAACATCGCAATAATTTGATTGTCCAATCTATGTGAAAAAAAAGTTAAAAATATTGATTATGGGAATAGATTTTTACTACATATTTTTAATGCTATACATGTATTTAAATTATTATTGAGAAAATCAAGAAATATATACCATTTATGAGATTATATGAATATTTTATAAATCATTAGTATGATATATATGTTGTTGTAGTATTTGGTAGAATTTCAAATAATCAAAAAAATTCAATTGAATTAATTATCATGGAAATTAAAATAAAATACTAATGGTGCAAGTAAAATGTAAATGACCAAATTAAGATAAAATAAATTTAAATGACCTAAGCGGTAATTAAGTTAAACTTAAAAAATTATAGATATATTTTTGTCATTATTTTTTATGAGGTTATCTCAACGACTTTCAACACTAATAAAAGTAGGATTGAGATTAAATTATTTCCCCCTAAAGTCAATGTGATTAAAATCAATATGAAGGACACTTTGATGGGTAATCTTTGATAGGACATTGTCACTCAACCATGAAGTTTTCCTTGAAATTTTTTATATTTATTTTTAATGATTATAAATGATTAAAATGACATTTATTTCTAACGATTATAAATGACTAAAATATGTGGATGTGAATAATTATATATCTTATATTTTAATATTTATCAGTGTGAAATTTAATCACTTATACTTAATTTTCTTTTTCTTTCAATTTTGTCTTTTATCTTTTTTTTTCTTTTTATTTATAAAAAGGTATTCTTAATGGTAGGACAATTTATTGACTTTTTTTTGTTTGTATTGTGATCATCTTTTTAATTCAACACATCATTTAATTAGTTTGGTGGAAATATGTACTCACGACAACATTTTATTAGGTATGCCATTCTTGAAACAATGTTTTTAATTGAGAAATTGACTAATCATTATATAACCAAATAATAAATGGTTTTAAAAGGAGAAAAGTTCCACCAGTAGCTTGCTTCTATATTGGTTTGGCCATGATAAATCAACAGAACATTTTATCTTGAGTTATGGGATGAGATACCAAAAGTCGTGGAAAAATAGTTTTATAGTTTGATTTAGTTATATGCTATTACACAATATAATAGGTTTGACCTCTCATATATAATGATTAAAATAGTGAAATTTATCTGTACAAAAAAAAAATAGTGAAATATTTTTTTCAATAGATAAAATAGTAACTATCTTTAAAAATTTATACACATGATTAGCTAAAATTCAATAATAATATTGACATTTATTTCTAAAACTTAAAACAAAAATAATAAAACCTATTCAATGGTACATATAAATACAAAAACAGTGTAATAATGAAAATATTTATTATTCAAATACTTCA
>JBBPBS010000361.1:1189053-1238547 GCA_037974835.1 Cicer judaicum
TTTTCAATTTTATAATAAATATTACTTTAGAAAAAGAACGTTATTTCAAAATAAATATTATTTTCAATTTTTTATATAACTTTAATTATTTTTTTAGAAACTCACTTATAGTTAATGAGAATAATTTTGTAAAATAATTATCATCTTTCTTCTATTTATTATATTTTTTAATATATGTAAAAATAAGCTTTAAACTAAAACTCATTTTAAAAGAGAAGGTGTAACTAAATCAAAATTGTCCATACTATATAAAAATTAAAAACAAGTTGACTTTTGACTTGTCACCTTAATAATTAGTTTATTGTAAATCAATATTTAAAAATCGTCATAATTTTAACAACTCGGTAGTAACTCTTAGAAGTAATAATTTATGATTTTTATAGTCTTTATGAATAAAATAATAACTTTATCAATGTCAATTTAATACAAAATACATATTCATTTTATATGATTTCTTATCAAATCCCGTATCATTTATGTCACTATATTTCAATCATGTAAATGAAGATATTTATTAAGGTCCACTTATAAAAGACAATATTAAACGTATTTTAAATACTGTTACATGACGAATGTGTTTCATAGTAAAAACAAGTTTAATTATCTTGCACAATATCAATACATCACAATTATTCATAAAAATGATATTAAATATAATTATAAAAAATAATAATAATGTAATGATTAAATATAAAAATTCTTGAATGATGATTATAAATTAAATTATATTAAGAATTGCCAACGCCAATTATGTATATCAAAATCATAAACAGGAGAGTACAAAAAGGAGACCTACTTTACATTTTGCTCTTCCCTTTTCCCTAAACCCCCCTTTAATTTATTTCCTCTCCCCTTAACTTTTTACCTTTTTCACCACCACCGTCTACAAAAACACACAAAAACCAACCACGCCTTCTTCCCTTTCAACTCTCTTATTCCTCTTTCACGCGCCACCACACTTGCGCTACATTCAACACCCTCTCTCTCTCTCTAATATTTTTTCTTCCTTTTCTACCCCCGGGTTCCGATTCCGGGGTGTGGTCCCCACTTTCGTCGTAAAAACCATTTTCTCCTTTCGCTTCTGCGTCTCGTTTTCGTCATGGGCGATCTTCATCTAAACGGTGCCGTTTTCGGGGAGGATCGCCCTTACTCCTCCTCGCCGCCTTCGCCGCCGCTTCCTGTTTTAAATCCCGATCCGTCGTCCGTCACGGAAGAGGCTTGGTTCGCGGCTGAGGAAACTACCGCCGATATTCTCCGCCGGATTCAACCTACCCTTGCCGCTGATAGGAGAAGGAGGGAGGTTGTTGACTATGTCCAGAGACTGATCCGTTTTGGTGCTCGCTGCGAGGTGGTGTTGCACTTTTCGTTAATTCCTTTGGTTTCTCAAATTCTGATTCTGTTATTTTTTTTTGCTGTTGTTGTGTTTTTTTATTGATATATTATTGAATTGCTTATTTGTGGTTAAGCTTTTCGATGATTTGGTGATGATTAATTGATTTTGATTATGAAGATTTTTGGATATGAATTTGGAGTTGTGTGTGTTGTTGTGAAAGTGTTTTATTAATGTTTTTTTAGTGTGACATTGGTGATTGATTAGCTTCATCGTTTGAAATGTTTGGAGTTGCGTGGTCTTCAATGATTGTTTATGATGTCGAAGAATAATGTGTTATTATTGGACACGTTCATATTGTTAACTGTCTTATAGCTTGATAATGAAGATTAGGTCAGATAAATTAATGTGAAAGAAAGTATGGTTTTGTCGGTTGTGCGATTTGTATGGCTGTGGAAATCTGTGTGGAACTGTTGGAGATCTGGTTTGATTGAATGATCCAGTTATTCAATGAGGGAATTAGTTCTTGAAGGGCGTTTCTCCTGGTATCTGTCTTGTTTTTGGGATTTGTCTAGGGTTGATGTGGTACAACCCTAAACCATCACTGACAATCATTGAATACATTTGAATTTATTATTAGTATATCTAAGAGCTGTGAGGATTGAAACATAATTCGCTTCTCCGTTTAACCACAAGTTTGCCGTAGTTTTGTAAACCAATTCCTGATCATTCTTCATGTAATTTCTAGAAGAGATGAATCCGGTGGTGAAGATGGAAGCCAGCTAGAGATGTTGGTCATGATTTTACGTTGGTGGGAGCTAGATTTGTGAACATGAGTCTTTGATGAGTAGATTTTTGAGCCTGCTGAAAATTAATGTAGACAGCTTGATTTTTAAGTGAGTGCTTTTGAGAATAGAGAAGGTAAAGGAGCATGAAGCATCACCTTGGAAGTGAGAGAGAGAGAAAGCAATGATTAAAGGGTTGTTCTGCTGTTGAAAACTGTTGGAGTGTCAAAATCTGTTTCTGTTTAATATCCCACAAGTATAGGGATTCAGTTGAATAGGAGTACTAGTAGGGAGTTAGTTATATATACATACTAATAGGGAGTTAGTTATATAGGAGTACTAGTAGGGATTTAGTTATATATGAGTAATCATAGGATTTGGTTGTTTAGTAATCTAGTATAAATATATCTGATGTATTACCAATATATTTAAGTTTTCAATTGCTTGCCATGAATTTCTCTCAGACTGATGATCACTCAGGCTATCTGGCTAGGCTATATTTATAGCAATTCTCTCTGACTTCAAATGCATATCTGAGTTGCCTTTCCATCTTTTTTATTATTTTGTGGAGCAAAACATTGTTTTCTTGTAGCAAGCTAAAGTTAAGCTTTAGCTTAAGGGGGAGTGTTGTACCATTGCCGCCTTCATTGCGGTATCTATTTCTTAGCCACCTTCATTGTGGTCCTTTTGCCGCCTTCATTGCGGTTTCTATTTCTTAGCCACCTTCATTGTGGCCCTTTTTGCTGCCTTCATTGCAGCAACTCGAGATTTCTTTTTGGCCTAATTTACACTCCATATCATGAAAACCTTGCAGATCTTCTAAGCAGTAGCAACTTTGAAAGAATTGTATTCAAGCTGGGAATGAAGAACACCTATTCACCAGCTTGAGGGGGAGTGTTGGAGTGTCAAAATCTGTTTCTGTTTAATATCCCACAAGTATAGGGATTCAGTTGAATAGGAGTACTAGTAGGGATTTAGTTATATATAGGTACTAATAGAGATTTAGTTATATAGGAGTACTAGTAGGGATTTAGTTATATGAGTAATCATAGGATTTGGTTGTTTAGTATTCTAGTATAAATATCTCTGATGTATTACCAATATATTTAAGTTTTCAATAAATATAATTTTATTCTAATTCTTGACAAAAACGACAAAATTGCTTCTGCCGCCGCCAAAATGTTTTTTAAAAGAAAAATTATCTCGAGACCTGTCTGTTTGTTAAATTAAAGTAGAAATTGAATTGAATTAAATGTATTGTATTTTCCGTTTTCTTTCCATGCTTTTATCTTTTATTTCACATTACATGATGAAAAGATTAAAATGATGTTCATATATTTCATATTTTATTCATGACAATTTATATTTTACAATATATAATTTAATAGTTTTCAGTACGATAGAAAATTATTGGGAGTATAATTATTCAGATATTAGAGTATGTCACGAACCCAAACATACCAAATGTGTATATCCCGATGTACCCAATACATAGTAGGAAGAGTACCTCGTATGGAAGAGAATTGTGAACTTGGTAACCATATTTGTGAACAACGGTCCACTATAGAAGCATCCCTTATTTGATGGGGTTGGTGAGATGTCAAGCATTTTGTTAGCTTGTACTTATATTAATAGATTTTTAAATATTTTTATTGTGAAATCAATGATGAATAACGTGTTTGACAATTTTGGTTGGGTATTGTTGAGATCAACTAGATATATGAACACAGTAGTCGTTATAATGCTTGAGCTAATCTCAGCTCTTTTGCCAACTTTTGGGGTTGAGTTAGACTTAAATCCAAATGTTAAAATGGTATCGGATGCTATTATAGATATGTTATTGGGCCACATGTATCTGCCATGCTCTAGATGTTTCATTCTAGGCGTGAGGGGGTGTTATTTTTGGGCCACATGTATTTGTCCACACCCTAGATGTTTATTTATAGGTGGGAGGGAGTGTGTTGAGATCCCAAATTGACTAGAGGTATGAACAAAATAGTCTTTATAAGGCTTGGACAATCATCACCTTTTAAAATAACTTCTAGATTAAGAAAGACATTACTAGCCTTAGTTGAAGAAGTTTACCGCATTTGACTAAATTTTCCTTCTTTTAAATAATCTAAATATTAACATTTCATCAATGCTCCCTAGTACCTAGCATTTTAGTGATTTCATTTAATGGAGATATTAAGAGACAAGAATAAAATTTGAAAAAAAATAGTTGATGACCTTTTTAAATTTGAAGACCGATAAAATCAAACATAGGTGTTCACAGAAGAAAAACAAATATTTTGAAATGTAGTATAATTTCCACTTTTGGAGTATGCAGGTTTAATGTATTTGCATCCTATTGTTATCTGTGCTGAGAAGTGAAAGGCATAGGACTGGTGTGGTTATATGCTGGTAGAGTGGTACATCACTATTTTGTGCTACTTAGTGGTGTCACAATTGATGGGTGGAAAGAAATGATGCATTCAGTGGGTTTCATAGACAATGCATAAGAAAAGGAAGGGTGAACTGCTCTATGGGTAGAGTAGAAACATCAGTTTTTGTGCTATGTTGTATTGGGTCTGATGTTGATTTGTGTTTTGGGCACTTCTTGTTTTTGTACAATTAATCTTTTTGTTGGTTGCTCTTGGCCCTTTTTGTGTCCAGGCTCCCATGTGATATCAATAATAATAGTTTTTTCCTTTTTAGAAAAAGGTTTAATGTATTTTCATGTTTGGCTGTGTGCAGTTTTCTGACCTTTTGTTCAATTGATTATCATTTGGAACATGTAATCTTATAATTGACTTGATACAATAGGTGCCAGAAAGCATGCCCTATTGTAGAAAGGCATTTACATTAGAAGAAGAGGAAAAAAAAAGTAAAATTTTTAGTATTTTGCATTAAGTTTCCCCTCATGGTCAGCACTTACTACATTGAAACCTTTCTTGTTTGTGAAATAAATTCAGCATCCTTTACTTTATGTGCTGCTCTTGCACCCCCACCATCATTTTTTTGAGGAATCACACATACTTTTCATGGGTAGATTAGGCCTTATACAGAGTCCCTTTGGAAGTGACAAAGAAAAGTATGTAACTGGAATTTCAAACACAATGTTGCCAGTGTAATATGTTGTAATATCAAGTTTCCCCTTAATGGTTCTAATGCTCTTCGCGATTACAGCATGGAGAGCTATAATAGTGGGCTATAGCCGGACTTTTAGGTTTATCGACTCCCACAAACTTATTTAAGATCGGAAACAACTTGAAACAGCATCATTGACGGTTGCTGTTTATTTACCTTTCTGTGCTCCTTTTTGTTTACTTCGATATTTATTCTGGTTCCAGTCACTGAGTTGTTGGTGTTTCAGTGTTTGTAATAACTACTATCAGAAGATATTTGAAATCGAATATCTTATGAATTGTTTTAATCCATAAAAGAAGATCTATTTTTGGAAGTTGTTTTGATCGGTATTATTTGTTTCATTAAGTTATATCATAGCAATTGATTTTGATCCGGAAAACTCATTATTTTAGCTGTACACAAATACAAATTCATTCAGAAATGGATGAGTTTGTGTAGACTTGATTTGATCTGAGCTTTATTGTTTGGAATTTTCTTCCCCCATTAGCATCATATTTAGCTAGATGGATGGCTGGATTTTTGGGGTTATTTTATAGTTATCAATAAAGTACTAAAAGTATGCCTCACTTGAAAAGGCATGCATAACATGACAGTTGCTTGTACCTCACTGAAGGGAACCATCATAGCCTGTAAGAAGCACTGGGTTGCTGACCCTAGTCCCTTGTGGTGCCTGCCTTTGAGTACTCTGGCTTTTCTGTTTCATGTTGTGGATTATTGTTTCTATTTTAATCCTTTTGAATGAGATGTCTATATTTAGGCAATATAGTTTGAGGTGGATTGTTTATGCCTCATAAGCAATCCCTTATGTCTTGATTATTGATTTATTTCTTTGAAAGTGTTTATTTAATTTAGTGCAGCTGATTGATATGCAAATTTGATGAATAAGTTTTCTAGACTCTTGGTATTGATGTTAGGATTGTTTCTTACATGGTATAATATAACTGATTTTACATTTTCTTTATTTCAGGTCTTTCCATATGGGTCAGTTCCATTAAAAACATATCTTCCGGATGGAGATATTGATCTGACTGCACTTAGTTGTCAAAACATTGAGGATGGCTTGGTATCTGAAGTTCATGCTGTTCTTCGGGGAGAGGAAAACAATGAAGCAGCTGAATATGAAGTGAAGGACGTTCGTTTCATTGATGCAGAGGTTCTTTCTACCCTCTTTCTTGATACGTTGCATGAGATGTAACACAATTTAGTTCGTGAAACATTCAATGCCCATAAGCTAGAAATCACCAGCTATGTGCCTGAAAATGTTGAATCTGCATTTTAACTTTTACTATTATTGGGAGGGAATGGATCAAATCATTTATTTTTTCTGTCTGTTGAAATTGAGCTGTTTTCAAATGTTCAGATGATTGTCTCTTCTGTTACCACCTGTTCTTATTTTCTAAAGGATAGGGAAACAAGATTATTCTCCTGTGACCTTATTGATTGATAGGAAAAAGATACTCAAAGGACTCAAATCCTCTCACACTAGAACACTCTAGTTTACACGTTTAACAAAATAAAAGCGGAAGTTCCTAAGTGAGGTTATCTATATTTATAATGCATAGGGTCAACTTCACAATAGAAAACTAAGTACCCCTTCTCCTAAACAAACAACTAACTACCCTTACTCATTAAGAGTTTAAAGATTCCCCTTCTCCTAAAATAAATTATAGTAATCCTATCTCTAAGAGGAGGTTCATTTGAGGTCCTAACACTATGTAAATGTGTCTCATTATCGTCGTTGAAAAAGATATGGCATGCAAATGTGTTTATTATATGTGGGAGACATCCCTCACCTTATAAGTTAAAGGGTTGAGTTTGGCCGAATCCAAATTTTAGATGGTATCAAAGCCAATCAAAGATCTATTGAGCTACCTGCTATAGGGCCATTAAAATCATGCTTCATATGACTTATCTTGGGTGTGAGAGATGTGTTTTGAGAGTCCCATATTGGATGAGATATGACTTGAAAATTTACTAATAAGTGGAAGACATCCCTCACCTTACAAACTGATTTATAGGGTCGACTAGATCCAACCAAATATTAAGACTCATATCTTTGTGTAAAAATTTTGTGCTTGTCTCTATTAATAAATTTTACTCTGACACCTACCTATTTAATATTTATCAAAATAGAGATAGACATCAAATTTTCACAAAAGGGTTCACTTCCTCAAGCTTTATGCTTACTAGGTTACATAAATATCTTTGCCCTCCCCAACTTGTTGCTATGTGTAAGTAATGAACTTTATTTTGGTAGATTGACCTAAAATCTGGAGCAGGTCCCCGACAATTCTTGTTGATTTTAAATCTCACAATTTTCTTCTATTGTATATATATGGACTGGAAAATTCTTTATTCGTGCAGACTTTGCCAAACTGATGTGGTTGGGTGATTCTGTTATCCCGTCTATTGCTGAATTAACTTTACTTTTATATTCCTTATATTTAAGTATTGGAACATTGTATTTCCTGAAGATGCTAAATGTATATTTTTTGGTGGGTCATTTGCATACCGATTTTCTTTTCCAATTTTATCCATCAATTCATATATTCGGGGTTCTTTTTCTGCAGGTTAAGCTTGTCAAATGCCTTGTACAGAATATTGTTGTAGACATCTCTTTCAATCAGTTAGGAGGACTCAGTACATTATGTTTTCTTGAGAAGGTATTATTGAAGTGGCCTCTTACGACCACTGATAATTTTTTTTATAACAAACTGTTTCAGATGTATTTTTCTCCATCTTTACTTAACACTTCAGAAGTATGATTCATCTTTTAATATTTTCTTCATTTATTTTCTACGTTTTATGATTTCAAGACTTTTGAAACAAGTGATATGTATTGTTGCTTTTCCTTTTGTGTTATATTATATTGTTTCCTTTGTATATGGACAATTAACTGAATTCTGCATTTGTATTTTATAGGTTGACCGTCTTGTAGCCAAGGATCATATCTTCAAACGTAGTATTATCCTGATAAAAGCTTGGTGCTACTATGAGAGTCGTATTCTTGGTGCCCACCATGGGCTGATCTCCACGTATGCTTTGGAAACACTGGTTCTGTATATTTTCCATCGATTTCATGTGTCCTTAGATGGTCCTCTAGCAGTAAGTTCTGCATTGAATCTACTTGAGTCATTCTCTTTAAGGAAAAAGAAAGAAAAGAAATCTGCATCATATGATGCTGGTGATGCATCCTTTCAATAAGCATTTTATGCACACTGCCCTTTTCCAGGTTCTCTACAGATTTTTGGACTACTTCAGCAAATTTGATTGGGACAATTACTGTGTGAGTTTGAAGGGACCAGTTGGCAAATCTTCCGTGTCTGATGTAGTAGGTATGCAAGATATTTTTGGTATCATCAAGTAGCTTTAGCTTGGTTGTTTTTTTGATTCTCTGTTTTTGTGTGAAGCTGAGGCACCAGAAAATGGGGGAAATACTCTGCTGACTGACGAATTCATAAGAAGCTGCGTGGAATCATTCTCCGTACCTCCAAGGGGCCTCGACCTAAATTTGCGCTCCTTTCCCCAAAAACATCTTAACATCATCGATCCATTAAAAGAAAACAACAACCTTGGCCGTAGTGTCAATAAAGGTACAAAGTGCTTTTCCTTTTAGTTTGAGCGACTGTTGAATTGTGCTTCAGTATTTTGTTGCTATGTTGTAATATGTGATAGGAACTGGATCAGATGGAAAGAGGTGTATTATTATTAATTTATTATTATTGAATGAACATTAAGAACTTACAAATTCCTAGATATTCGAGAGATTCAGACTCTACCAATTCTAATTTCACCAATTGCCTAACTCTCCATCTGACCCCTATTTCTATTTGTTGGCAAATTGTCTTATTGGGACCCATTAACTCCCTTAACTCATTAGTTAACTATGGGTTACCTGTCAATATCCCCACCCCGCTAAACACTTCCCTTGTATTCAAAGTGAAGGATTGTGTAAAAGACTAAAATTTCGGACTCCAAAACTCTTGCAACCCTATAGCTTCTGGCAGCCATAAAACTTCCACCTGGGTCTCATTGTTGAAAGAATAATGAACCAAAATCTTGACACTATTGCTCCTCGTTGGCTTCCCAAAGAACTTGTTTAAATGTTGCAATGATGGAGAAACTTGAGACCTCAATTTTCTCTTGCACCCATCAATCAAACCACAGCATATTTTTTTTTTTCAGTTTTAGTGCAGATGGTCCACAATTTGTACTTGTCATCTTGAATTTCATAATTACAAATGAGGTAAGCCCAATTTCAGATCTGCTGTTGCATCAGCTTCCAAATAGCTTTTTTTCTTTGTACATTCCGAAGAGTCTGCTTGGTGGCATCTTCAACAAATCAATTGTACCCCTATATAAGAATTCACGAATATAGAGAGAAGTTGGAGAGTGATATTTTAGAGAGAATCTTACTCTGAATAGTTTCATGACTCAAAAGTGCTCTGTTTCCATGGCGAATGTTGAACAGAATGGACACAGGATGTATGTGGTGTGGTGTGAATAGAGAGGGGAGAACACCAAGAGGGAAAGGGGCACGGGAGGTGAACTTGGCAGATAAGATGATCTAGCTCACATAGAGGGAAATTTGGACCCATGGAAGAGTACATCCTTGGAAATGTACCATTTGAGGCCAATTATACCCTTTATGGTTGTGAGAATACCCCAGGAATGTACACTCAATGGACCTAAACTGCAATTTGTAGGTATTGTAAGGGTGCAGAAGAGGTAAACATACACATCCAAAGGCTTTAAGAACTTGTAGTTGTGAACTTGTTTAAAAAGTGTTTGAAGATGGGTGAATTTTATGTCGTTATGAAAGGCATGGTCCCAAAGGAAATATGTAGAGAGGCTTTGGAGAGTAAGGATAGAGCCATTTCCATGATGTTTGTGGTCCCCCACACCATCTTGATGATGCGTTTGAGGGCAAATAATGTGATGGGAAATGCCTATATGTCAACTAGAAACTATTTGATAGGTCTAAATTCACCTCACCAATTAGATTTTAAGGTTGTGGTATATTTTTTTTATTTGGCGTTTAAACATGGTTTTAAATTGATTGAAAATGTAAAAGGTTTTAAATTTATTTTTGGTAAAATATATCCATGTATAGCCATTGAAGGCATCAAAAGGACACAACAATTTTTTCCATTACAGAACACATCCCAGAGCTAGCATCGAGTTGTATGTATATTGCAAATGATATAGCCCTACTTGGAGAATTGAGGGAGGAATTCAATGGGAGGTTAGAGACTTGGAGGCAAGTCTTAGAAGCGTATAGCTTTTGCCCGAGTAGAAGCAAGACAGAGAATATGGAATGCAAATTTAGCAAAATGCGAAGCATTTCTAGCTTGAGGTGAAAGTTGGAGATCATACCATAACACCCTTCACAAGGTTTAAATTTCTTGGGTCCGTAGTACTAAGCGACAGCGATATAAACCATAGAACTTAAGTTGGGTGGTTGCAATGGACGAGGGCTTCATGTGTTTTATGTGATGAAATAGTACTGCTCAAACTAAAGTGAAAATTTTCACCTTTAACCATATCTACCATTCTGAAAAGTGAGCCTCTTGAACCACCAGATTGAGAATATGGAATGCAAATTTAGCAAAATGCGAAGCATTTCTAGCTTGAGGTGAAAGTTGGAGATCATACCATAACACCCTTCACAAGGTTTAAATTTCTTGGGTCCGTAGTACTAAGCGACAGCGATATAAACCATAGAACTTAAGTTGGGTGGTTGCAATGGACGAGGGCTTCATGTGTTTTATGTGATGAAATAGTACTGCTCAAACTAAAGTGAAAATTTTCACCTTTACAACCATATCTACCATTCTGAAAAGTGAGCCTCTTGAACCACCAGATTGAGATTGAAAGCCACTGAAATTAGCCTTAGTAAATCGAACATGAGGAGCTATCCTCACTAGAATTTCGTTCAATAGAAGGTACAGGGACAGAATAGAAGCTTGAAAGTGACCGAATCACCAATCGTCCTACACTTCTCAACATGGTTTTCATGTGCAAGTAGAAGAGACTCGGTCTCCTCAAAACCAAACCACACAGACTTACTGTTAATGAGTGTAACTAGTGGTTCAAATTCAACTGGTAATTCTTCTAAAATAATGTGTATTTTCTCTTGAGTTGGTACTGATTCACCATAGATATTAGCGAGTGAGTCAACAATAGTTTTGATACGCTTCAGAAATTCTTGAACAAAACATCACCTTTCTTAGTGGTTTTGAATTCAGTTTGCAGCTGACATGCCTTTGTCCTGATGCATGCCTGACAATAAGCAGGTCTTGCAACTCCCAAATAGTATAAACAGTAGACAATCATTTTCTAAAGGAATCTCAGGAGAAATGACTGATGAATTTGATCGATCTGTTGAAGTCAAACTTAGCAGAATGTGATGGACTATTAGAAAGGCCTGGGTGCGACAGGGATGGCTGGGAATTCATTGGAGGAGGCAGTGAAGCCAGAGAATGAGGGAGAAATGAAGGTTACAGAGATGAAAAGAATGGTTGATGAGGATTAGAAGCCATGGAAACAACTTAGAACCTCTTGATGCCATATAAGAATTTGAAAATAGAGAGAAAGTAGAGAGATTTTATAGAGAATCTGAATAGTATTGTAATTCTAAAGTCTCAGTTTCAATGACTGAAACTTATATACACATCAGAGAAATTAGGCTACCATTCTCTAGTCTTAACAAATTATTGCTGCTGGCATAACCTACTTCCTAGAATACAATACAATCAAATGCACAGTAACTAAATGTGTACTCTATCACCATGTTATTTATAATCTGATACAGGTTTCAAAGGCTGATTTAATAAATTTATCAAAACTGTCATAAATAATTTAAGAAGTGCTTAATGTACTGGAGAAGCATGTTAAACTGAAACTGAGCTCACGAAAGCAGAGTACAAGTCAACGAGTTATTCTAAAGATCTTGTTTAGCTCTCTAGTTCAATAAGCACTGAAGTTATTTATCCAAACAGGTAAGTGTCGTGAATCAACTATTCCAAAAGTTCAAGCCATTCACCCGTAATGGCTTTCTGGAGTGTATGTTTTTCCTTGTAGACTCCATCCGAAATGAAATTGCAACTTTAGACAATTGTCCTCACAACTCATACACCAGCACAGTTCTAATGGATGTACAATCATCCAAAAAGAAGCTTAATATTGTCATTCTTGATCTTGATGACAGTACATTAAGTCTTGTGTGTTACTTGAAATGTGCTTGTACTTTGTAGTTTTTAAAAGAAATGGTAGTTGGTAAAAGTTCAGTGCATTAAAGATGTTACTTAAATTTTCTTAGAAATTGATAAAAGTAAAAAGTACATCGCGTCTTGTGTGTGCTACTTGAAATGTGCTTGTATTTTTATTTTTATTTCTCTTTCAGATTTTTTGTTTTCTTATGAACAGTAGGAACAGTTGTGGGTGAAATCATTATGTAGGTTTACATCAAGAGCATAATAACAAATCACCATTTATTTATCTGTAAAAATGCGGAATTGGATTAGTTACTTCCTCTCCCTTCCTTCACTCCATGATTGCACCAACATAAATTAAGTACACAACAATGTCTTCTCTTTTGCAGTACTACAATTCAGTAACATATGTCTACTACCTTTAGATACAATACCACTGTAGCACTGCTGCCTTTTGTCTAATTTGTTTGTTTACATTATCCATGGACCAGAGGGAAGAAAAGAATTAGTCATAGATGCCTTGCTTTTGTTTAATGATCCATTAATTTCGTCTGATGCTATATTACATTGGTGGTGTTCATTTATTTCTTTCAGGTAATTTCTATCGAATACGCAGTGCATTTAAATATGGTGCCCGTAAACTTGGCTGGATTCTTATGTTACCGGAAGATAGAATAGCAGATGAGCTTAATAGGTTCTTTGCAAACACTTTGGATAGGCATGGAAGCAATCACGGGAATGAAGACAATTCATCTTTGTGTTTATCTACTGGATCCAAGGATATGATATTTGGAAATCACCATAATTATGAAAATAGAAATGAAAGAGAAAGATATGTAGTAAAAGATATATCTTTGGCAGGGCCATCATCTGACACTTCTGGGGATGGAAATGCAGTTGCAACTTACAAACCTGGTGAAGATTCTAAAAATGTTGCAACATCTGGAGTCTTGCATATTGCAAGCACTAATGGTTTGTCATATTGTTCAAATGGGAAAGCTGAAAATGGGACTTGTAGTGAAACAGATGTAAACTCTGTTATTGATGATGAGATAGAAAAGCATGGTATGGTAACCAATTCTCCCAGATCACATACTGATGAAAAGAATATGGCATCTAATGGTTCAGTAGTTTTAAGAGATGCTGCTAATATTCTTGACAATGATTT
The DNA here is from genome assembly GCA_037974835.1 of Cicer judaicum. Classification (NCBI taxonomy): domain Eukaryota; kingdom Viridiplantae; phylum Streptophyta; class Magnoliopsida; order Fabales; family Fabaceae; genus Cicer; species Cicer judaicum. Next base: position 1,202,680 of record JBBPBS010000361.1, read on the forward strand.
CTTTCATAGTGATAGATACAATACTAGTGCTTCTGGGGGAACTGAAGCTTCAAAATCATTGTTGGACCTTGCTGGGGATTATGACAGCCACGTAACAAACCTACAATATGGCCAGATGTGCAATGGTTATCCTGTATCTCCAGTTGTGGTCCCTAGTCCTCCTAGGTCTCCCAAGTTTCATAATAGGAATCCATGGGAAACTGTTCGTCAATGTTTACAAATGAACCATGTCATTCATCCTCAGGCAAACTCAAATTGTGTTGTGGGACAACTTTACCTTGTAAATCATTCTGCTCTACCAATGACCTCTTTCGGCGCAGAAGAAAAGAGAAAGCCACGAGGAACAGGCGCATACTTCCCTAATATGGTATCTAAATAGTTATTAAAATTGTACAGACATATACTTCTAAACTATTTGATATACATATATATATGTGTGTGTGTGAGATTTCCAATATTGCAGTGGTCACTTAACTGTTGATCTCATAATTTGCAGAATTCACGTCCATACAGGGATAATAGGCCAATGCCGGGTAGAGGAAGGGGTCAAGCTCCAGGTACCCATGGTCATTTGCAGAGATACCCTCGTAACAATGGGTTGGCTCTAGCTCCACAAGAGTTGAATTTGCCTGTCGAAGGAAGTTTTGAACCTGCTATAGAAGGATATCCTGCTCTTGGTAATGGTAAATCCAGATCTTCAGAAACCTATTTTTCTCAACCTTCCACGTGGAGTTCACGCCATGCTAATGGTTTCCCCCACTTATCTGACAAACACGAGTCAGGCTCTGTGAGCCCTCAGTTTCGTGGACCCCCAAGAACTGAAGTGAGCAATCACCCAGAGCCAGGCATTTCTACTAATAGGGTATCTGTGCCTAACATGGGGATAATGACAGAGGAGAGGTCAAATTCATTGTCTGTTGCAGATCCCAAAAGGTAAAATAATTTTTCCTATGATGCTTATTGCTGCAACGATTCCATATGATGTTAAATCACTGGCAACTTTCTTTAGAGCTTAAACCACTACGATTATAGTTTGTACTCCTAGTTTTCCTTTGCTTTAAGGGGGTGTCTATGGTTTGAGATTCAGGATTGAAGTGCAAGCTTATCATTTGAAGAATGAAGAGGACTTTCCTCCACTTTGCAACTGAGTGCCAGTGAAGGATGATGAATATGTAATAGCATTAACAATAATGGTCAATACAGGAAAATATTATGACTTGCCTACCTTTCAGCTGGTGGAACCAAAGGATGGCGATTTTGTAAGAATTAAGAAGTGAGATCAAATGTGGATTCGTCTCAAAAATGAAGTTCGCTTCAATCAACACTGTTTCTTCTAGAGATTGATGAACGTTAGAAATGAGAGTACCGTATAAGTAGATAAATGCGGGGAGTAGCCATAGATGCTAACAAACTAGATTAAACTAGGTCTAGTGTTGTGTTATCCTTATTTTGGTTTTTCTTGCTCAAGTTGGTATTTTTGTACAAAAGTGCATGTATATTCTGGTAACTTTTTTTCCTCTCCTGCATCCGTTTTTATTGTTCAATATTTAGGGATGTATATATCGGGTGATTTCCTGAAGTTGAGTTTATAGTTTTGTTCTGTTTGTAGCTTTGAAGTGTAAAATAGAAATAATTTAGATATCTTACTGGAATGGATACTCATAATTTTGTGTCATTGGATTTAGCGTTTTCCTTGCCAATTGGGGGTTCTCCCATGATTATATATGGCCATGCTTGATGTGCTCAGAATTGAAGTAAGGCTTCAATGTTTGATATGATTTTTCTCAGTGAGGAGAAGCAACTGTAGTAATCAGTGATGCACACAATTCTTTTTTGGCTGTGTTCTGATGAACTTGGATAATCATTTCCACCAAATCGATTGGATGTTGAATTTTGGTGAATTTATTGGATCTGGCTTAGTTAGCATGCATACATTATTTTTTATTTTTCTTGGTCATTAGCCTGATTTAACATTTTGGGCGGAGGAGGGTACTATATATGATGACCCTAGTGTTGAATAAGATCAGTCTCGTGTACAGGTGTAGTACTTAGGAAAATTTGATTAATCTTGCTTGAGATGGTTTAGTTAATATAGAAGACTTGATCACTATAGGAGGACTTGGGAGAAGATCATCAAAGAAAACATTAAAAGCATTGAAAAATATCTGAATCTAAAAATGATTTTCATAATTATCATCAAAGAAAACATTAAAAGCATTGAAAAATATCTGAATCTAAAAGCTAATGTTATCATCATTAGTGAGATTTGTTTTTAGTTGCTGTGTCTGTAATGCTGATGTTTGAAGTGTGAAGTGTGAAGTGTGAAGTTCATTATGTTTCATGCTTGACTGTTTTTGTCAACAAATGTGATTTCTCTTTATTTAAATTGAAAACTAGGTAGCTTTGTTCCTTTTATGTGATGTTTTACATATTTTTCTTAATGACAGCAGTATCTCTGGTGGAGTCCATGGCTATTCAAAATTGCCTTGATGATGGCCCCGAGAAACATGTATGGTAGTTTTCATCATTTGTTACTTTTTAATGATAATATTTTGTAAATAGATCCTGGCTTAATTGACCCTAATGCAGTGAAAGAAAAATGTTTCATTCTTTAATTATCGGATAGCATAGAAGTTGTATCACCTACTTGTAATGAACTTGTCATTATACACCAAAAATACAGAGATTTATCAATAGGATTATTATTTTTCAGAGTTGCCCTACTCCTTTCGTGTCAAAATATAAGAAAAAAAAAACAATTATTTGGTTCATTTGAATCAAATATATGTACTTTTTTTGTTATTAAAAAAAACTAAGTACTTTTTGTTTATATTTTATTGAAAGGGTGGTTAAAGCTATCCACAAAATGGATGAGTAGATTTGCTTTATTGTTTCCTTGTTTTCTTGTTTTCACTTTTTTTATCATGACTAAAATGTTATTTTTAAACTTGTCTACTAATGTTTGTTATCTTATTCATTAATTTTGTTTTAAAAAAGTTACATTTGTTTCATTTGTGGTTGCTCATACTTTTACTTCCTACTTGTGGTTGCTGCTATGGCCAATAGTATGTTTGAGTAATCTTCTTTGGCCATATTAATTCTTGGTGTAAAAAATTAGACAATTAATGGAATGAGTGACTTGATTTTAACAATTAAAATACTTGGAAGATTAAATTTGCACAAATGGAATTGGGAACATTAAAATTGCACAATTGTGGTGCCTGGAGAGCAAAAGTGCAATCGAGTTTCCATTTTACTATGGTTATCAAATGGGAATAAAATGTAGCCTAATACCCACCCTCTATCATTGTGTCTAAAATTAATTTTTGTTGTCGCTCAACACCCTTAACAACCATTATTCAATGCCCTTACCATCTTGCCATCCTAACATCTATCACTTCCATTGATTGATACTGCCACTTCACCATCCATCGTCACCACTCAAAACTTGCCATTGCCAAAGGCATTTTGGCCATGCTTGATAAAAAGAGTTATTTTATATTTAATAATTCAAGATGTATCATGCAATCTACTCGTCTCAAACGGGACAAAGATAACTTAATCTGTCTACTGATATATGTGGTGCATATCAAACATTGTGTATAATACGATCATATCATATTAGTGGCGGATCTTGCTCAAAATATTGGGGGGAGCGACAAATATTAACTAAAAGAATATAATTGAAATTCATAAAAGTTATATAGTTTTATCAAAGATTTAACATAATATCAATACACAATAAAAATATAATATGTGAAAAGAGACGTTTACATTGAATTAAAGTTGTGTCCTTCGTTCTCCTAAAGCCTTGAAATTATCGATAATTGAATCAGAACTAAAGGTTTCAACTATTTCTTTTTCAATATAAAGCATCATATTGTCAGCAAGAAATTCATCCTCCATCTTGTTAAGCAGTCTTGTCTTGATAATCTTCATTGCTGAAAATGATCTTTCTGTAGTAGCTGTAGAAACTGGAAGAGTTAAGATAAGACGAATTAATAGATCAATCAAATAATATGTATCTGCCTTCTCTGTTTTTTTTAGAGCTTCACATAACTCAGACATAGTTGACAAGCTATTCAAATCTGGATTACTAACAATAAATTTAAGTTGATTACTTACCAAAAAGCTACGTTGATACTTGATAGGGAGAGTTCAAGTGAAGAGAAGAAGCGGCAGAGAGCAATATGAACTAATTACGAATACAATAGGAGAGAGGGACACAAGAGATGAGAAATTGAAAAGAAATTGAAAACGGATGTTAGTTTCTCAAAGCCATAAAGGTTTGAGGGATATTTTAATAATTATTATATTATTTTAATAAATAGTGAGGGAGGGAGGGAGCCGGATAGGAGAAATTGAAAAGGTTAATTTTTTAAAACTACAAAGATTTGAGGTATATTTTTGTAATTGTCACTATTAATTTAATAATCTATTTTTATTATCTATATAATTTTTTTTTTTAATATAGCCGGTGCCATGGTGCCCGTTCCTTGAAAGATCCGCTGTTGAATTCATATTTAAGTTATATGATGGACTACTTTTGTCTAAAATATTAATTTTGATAAAAGTTCGTATTTTTTCGTCCTCATGATTGGAACAATAATCTTATTGATATTAGTTTGACAAATACAAAAATATTGATCAAGTCACTTGTTCAAATGTCACAATAAGAAAATTGTAAAATTTTATTTTTAAAGAGTGATGTTAGTTAAAATTAAAATTTTATATAGTTGTTGAACACCAATTTATAATAGACCACTTTGATTTGGTAAACCAAATAAAAAATAAAAATCTTTTAAAACTATCTTATTTTTCTCTAAAAAAGAAACAAAATATATTTTAAGAAAAACAATCAAATAAACTGAGTATTATCAAATGAAATTGATTGAATAAAAAAAATCAAATGAAATGCATTTTTATTTTAAATTTAAATTTAAATTAAAATTAAGGACAAGACATTCAATTTGATAATATTATTATTATTATTATTATTACTTATTTATTTATTTTTATCAAATAAAATATATGATTCCTTACTGAAAGATATATGAAACTAAAGTAAATTTCGAAAATGTATGTAACAAATGTCATTCTAATGTTAAACAATTTAACGAATAATACGACATATACTTACAAGTTGATTATATGTCTAGAAAACGTATGAATGTAACTTACAAGTAGCACCAGTGGTCTAGTGGTAGAATAGTACCCTGCCACGGTACAGACCCGGGTTCGATTCCCGGCTGGTGCAATATTATAGCTATGATGATGATTTTGTCAAATGTGGTGACGGGTTCATCACAATCTCCTGCTTCGGTGGCGAAATATGGCACATCTGAGCTATAATTTTTTTAAATTTTTTTTAAAAAATTGGCTCAAAAGCTTAATCTAAACATAGTAGAATTGAATGACCTTTCTTTAGACTGTATGAGTTTTCTATACTTTTGGATAAATCATATTATTAGATGTAGGGGATAATCATATAATTATTATTTTTGAAAAGTATATATGTATATGATATGAAATATTTAATTTGACTGTATATTTTGTTTAAGTATTTAAAAAAAATTGTGTCTAACTATTTTTCATTGTTATTAGAACAAAATCCCTTCTTAATCTTCTAGAAAAAATAAATTGATTTTTATGGTAAAGTAATTATTGTTGTTACTAATAAAAAAAAAGTTATTTTAGTAAATGGCTTTATGATGATGGATAATTTTAAAAATGGTGTTTCATATTATTATTATTATTGTATAGGAAAATTCTTTTTAGTTTTAAAAGTAAAATTGTGATATGCTATTTATTTTTTTAGAAGTGATCTTGATTTTCTTATGATATGGATATAAAAACTTATTTTGATTAGAGATCTTGATTAAAATGAAAACGATCTTAGAAGTGATCTCGATTTTCTTCATGAGTTTTGTGTTGAAATGTCGCTAAATGTTATTTTATGTTGAAATGTCGTTAAATGTTATTATTATAAGCAATATAGACTACGTCCAGTCCTTACAAACTTGTGAGTTTTCACTATAGCTCAAAATAACTTGTCATCTTACGAAACTCTTTTTCAACTGTGTATTTTCTTAGCTTCATCAAGCTTACAACACTGTATTTTTACTAGCCTCAACAGACTTACAAAATATCTCAAATATATATCAACTTAAGGATATACAAGTAGTAATGTGTTTGATTTGTTTTGGGGATCAAATTACAACTTTCTAAGATAAGATAGTGATATGAAGTTGTATATAACACACTCAGTAAAAATAATTCTCAGATCTATGTAAGTTTGGAAGAGTGCGTAGAATGAAGAAAGTGATGATTACCTTGAATAACTTGGATGTTTTCTTGTAGATGGTTATCTTGACGTTTGAAGATTAATACTCCTCTATTTATAATTGCCTTTTGGAGCTTCAAACATATGGGTTAGCAAAATATAGTTGTTGGAGACTTTGCTATGTTTCCATGGACTTGTCTTTATTTGCAAAATTGCTATTTAGCCTTTATCCTCCTATTAAGTATGCTGAGAGAATGAGGATGAGGCTTTCATTAATTTTGATTTGACTTGTTCTTTTTATCTTTTTCTTTTCCCAACACCTATAATGTCATGCCTCATAAGTCAGAGACAACACTTTTTGTACTTTGGTACTTTTACTCTTTTTCCCATGTGTGAGGATGAATAGATAACAAAAATTCATCCTCTCTTCTGCATTGTTTATCCTCTAATCATAGCGGTTATAATTTCATCCATGAGGAAAAGTATTAAGTGGTCGTTGGAGACTTGATTAAATTTCATCCATGAGGAAAAGCATTGAATGGTCGTTGGAAAAGCATTGTTCTTGTAATACATGAGTTTAGGAAGATGAGTTTGAAGTCCATCCTTGAATAAGAGGTTTAATCTTCCTTAAAACTCATACATGAGATGTATTTTTCCTTTTTACTTTTTCAAGACTTCACTAGTGTAATTAAACCTTGTTAGATCGGTTCCTACGTACTTGTTAGATCGGTTCCTTATACGATATAACATGAAGCATTGTAATAAATAGTTAATTATTAAATCAGCTAAAATAATAGATGTAACAAGTCACATTCAAAAATGATTTATTAGATCGGTTGAATTTGAACCAATATAATAAGTCAAATTCAAAAATGATTTATTAGATCGGTTCAATTTAAACCAATATAACAAATCAAATTCAAAATTCATTTATTACATCGGTTAAATTTGAATCAATATAACAAGTCATATTCAAAATTATTTATTTTATTGAGCCAATCGATTTAAATAATTATTTTTTTAATTTTTTTTTTATAATTTTCACCCTTACATATGCATCCTCATAATTTCACATATTACACTATTAACTAGAATTTCTCATTCAACCATAAAACACAAGCTTTACATTTAAAAATCAATGACAATGAGTCATAGTTTTTTTACAAAATTTAAATTGTCAAATTTAGAGCTACATAATATTCACTAATTAAAAAAAAAAACATTATCTTCTATTAACAGTCTAAAGATATTAAAATGATAAAAGTGCTTCAAACATTTTCTATTAGTTCAAGAATCAAGTTTGCACAACGTTATTGGACATTCATCATTTCTTCATCTTCGAATGGTTTTGATTCACCAAATATCTTAATTATAAACATTGAAATAACAAAGTTATCTAAATCATGTGACCATAAAAATCATAAGTAGTTAATTAATACTAACTTTAAAAAAATCTATCACATACCCGCATCCATGAATCAACAAGACCACTAGATACAATATTCAATATATGTATCATAATGTAGTAACCACACTCATAACCTTTAGGTTGTCTTTGGCACTAAAATTTAATATTATAATGAGTAAATATTATATAGATAAAAACCTATAAATTATAATTAAAATTCTATATATATAATCTAAACAATTTACAATGGGAATGCTCCATGTGGGTTTGTTCTTTCTTAATTTTCGCAACTTATTATATTCACCTAAAGCTCTACAAAAATGAAATATTCATTAAAGTGTAGCAAATAAAATCACATAAAGATAAATTAGCATATAAATAAATAAAATAAAAAATAGCATGTTTTAATGAATGCAATAAAAAAAAATTATTGTTGCAAATAAACCACATAGAGATTAATTATATTATTATATAGCCTTATATTATGTATACACATACATACACAGCAATGAACAGACCCTTTTTCTTCGGCTATACATTATAGAAGCTTCATTTCTGCACAAATTTTATTGATTAAACTTCTCAGAATTTTAATTATTCTTTAACACATACAAAGACACATATAAAGACACATGAAGCCAACTGATAAATAAAATAGCATATGTATTTTTACACTCTAAGTATCACTATTGCAATTTACATTTAAATATTATACATTTGATGAGAGTAGCTATGCTGCTAAAGTAAGAGCAAACAAGAAAAACATTTTCACTTCCCACAACTACAACACAACAACCAAAGTTTTGTAAATTATTATTGATAGCACAGAAAGAAGAGCAACCCAACGAAAAAGCTAGTCAAATTTACAGCTTATGCACAAATTATGTTTACTACATGTCAAATAACCTGAAATTATAACTCTATCTCACTCATAGCATCTAAAACGCAACACTTTATCATATCTTCGTATAAATCAGCTGAACGATGTATTTCTGGTGCATCCGGCCAATGTTCTAGGACCAAAAGAGCATATTCACAACACCTACAGTACAAATTGAATTATAAAAACGAAACAAAAAAATGTAACGTATCTTTCCAATAATTGACAATCCATACCATGCATGAAGAACTGCATTGCGATCATTTTTAGCACAATCAACTATACGGGGAAGCACACGAGCAACTTTGCAGTTACGCAACATCTGGAAAGGTAGAGGACAAAGGTGAAAATGGAACATTAAAAGGCATAAAACGATGCAGACAGTTAGATCATTAGATTACATTACCATCTTTGTGCAGTTATTTGCAGACTCTGCAATTACAAGCACAATAATCACAACCAACTTGAAAAGGATCTGATTATCAGATCAAAAATTAATAATTTCGAAAGTATAACAAACAAATAAACAGAACACTTATTAACAAAAGATGTCGGAGCACCTGCTTTACAATGCTATATAGTTAAAACTTAGAGGATGTTGATCAATTAAACACACAAAAATATGTTAGATCACATCTCTACTATAATGCCTTGTGTTGTGTACACAAGTGATGAAACTATATATGTATGATATCATGTAAAATATCTGTCAAAAATTGGATGTTATACTAGGATCTAGTATCCTATACCTGGAAAATGGGGAAGAATTCCTTTTTGTTACAGAGCAATGACACTTCTCTAATAGTTTGCCTTCCTCCCAATGCCAAAAGGCTCTATGCCACTCAATTAACAAGATGTTGATTCGTTAATCCCTTCTTTCTAGTTATAAGCAATCTGCCTTATTTATTTCTTCTAACTAACCCTACCTAATTCACTACATTGTTTACTAACACTAACAAACCTATCCGTATGTTAATGTAATTATTGAATACTACCAAGTAATGCATGAAGAAAAAAATAGAAGAAATCATTCAATGACTTGGTTCTTCATTTTTCTCCTCCTTTTAGACACATTTAACATAAATAAATTCCTATCCAAATATAACAATTCCTTTTCAGTTTGTTTGTGTTTTCCATCTTTGTTTGTAATAATCAATAAATATTGTATATAATCACACTAAATAAAGCCCACTTCCAATCAGAAATCACTCAACAATCACTGGCATCACATGCAGAGTGGTGCAAGCAATCTAAGCATGAAGATATAAGACTAGCATAACATGCAGGGAATGTGCAGAACATATTATTAACAGAGACAATATCACAAACACATAACATGCAGTTTTAAAGGATGGTTGAAAATTAGGGTAACTACTTCTACTCAAATTTCTCCATCACTTTTATAGTATTTTAGGCATCATCACTTCTCAAAATTTCACCATCACTTATGTAGAAATTTCTCTTTCAAATTTCTCCATCAATTAAAGATTAATAATAAGAATAATTAACAATCAAATAATTTTAGATTGTTGAATAACAAACAAGAGTTATTAGAAAATTACCGGAGAAAGCAGCAAACACTTCTCGATAGTGAAAGAAATTGACACTTCTCGACGGAAATGCTCCTTGATAGATGGAAGAGGAAGACAAAAAAAACTCGTCGTCGGTGCTGAAGTAGAAAAATGCTGCACCGAACCAACTCGTTGCCGACGATGAAGGCTGATTCACTCACGTTTTCACGATTCAGATTTCACTATAGTATAAAGGTTAAATGTGGAACGATGAAAACGTTTTCACGGGTAAGTTGCACGTGTTTAATTTGTGGCTGGGTTTGATGAAGAACTAAAATGATGAAAAATGGGTTTGGATTTGCGGGTGACTCATTTGTGGCTTTGCAGAAGAAAAGATGAAGAACGAAGGATGAAGAGGCAAAATGGGGAACGCGTGCTTAGGAATTGCAAAATGGGTTTACAGAATAAATATTTTGTAACTATTAAATGCAATATTTACAATTTCTTTGGTTAATTTAGGAATTTTTTTTAAAAAAAACTTGTTAGATCGGTCTAATAAAACAGATCTAATAAAATTTGTAATAATAATAAATATGTTAATGTCTTTTTTTTTTGCATAGCTTTTTTTTGTGCAGATTTTATTTTTAATTTTAATATGTATATTAGATCAGTTCAATTAGAACAGATCTAATAAAATTTACTATAATAATAAATTTAATACAATTTTTTTGTGTGTAGTTTTATTTTTTTTTAATGTAACTTTTAGAACAGTTCAATTAGAACAGATCTAACAAAGTTTATTATAATAACAAATTTGTCACCGCCTTACTTATTACATTGGATGTATAACAACCGATCTAATATCGACGATGTAATAGGGTTAAAATGTACTAGTGCTTTTAGGATCCCTTTTTCCAGGTTTGGTACAACATTTTTCTTTTTTGACTATTCCCTATGTAAGATGATGAATAAGATTAAAATATTATCCTCCTATCGTTCAACCTTTGATAGGAGGATAAAGCTTCCATAAATTAGGACATGACTTGTACTTTTGACTTTTTCATTTTCCAAGAACTATAGAGTCTTGATTTTCAACACTTTTTTCGTACTATGGTACTTTTGGATTTTTTTCGCGTGAGAGGATGAATATTTTACATGAGTTTATCCACTTTTCTACTTTGTTCATCCTATGATGTACATTCATCCTCTTTCCTATTTTGATTATCCTATGACATAGAAGTCATAAAATCATCCTTATACTTTAGCATTACTTGTCTCCTGACAAAGACTCGTCTTCTTTTAATTTATGACATACATTCATCCTCTGAGTGTCTATCCTCCGGTGCATAGAACATGTTGGATTAAGTCAAATTTTTCTCCTTTTTATCAAGATGATGAGGAACTTATTTTCAAGGACGTTCATGGATGATCATTCTCATATCTGGTTTCTTCATCCTCAAATCTGGTTTCTTCATCCTCTAATTTTCATATAGATACATCTTGACCCATAGTTTTTCTTGACTTCTTCCAAGAGATTTTAGGTGTGATTAAGATAAAATATATTGCGATAATCATCCTCGACTTGAGGATCATCATATTGATATTTATGAATTAGCCTCCTCAATTCTTTAATTGTTGACTTTGTACAATGCACTTGTTTATGTGAGTGGCTTCAAGCTTGACCACTTATGTTCTTTAAACAAAAACTCAAATGCAAACATTAATAGATCACCATTTAGAAAACTTAACATTTATTTCATAAACTTTGTTGTCATTAAAACACATGTCAAAAAAGTTTTTACTTCAACAGTCTGTGTGCTTGCTAATTTAAGAGAATTTATATCTTTTAAAAATATAAATAAATGGTGTGTCTTCACACCTTAATTCAACACCAAACCTTGAATATGAATTAAGGATAAGATAAGTTTTTACACTAAGTGAGTAGTAAATTAATTTGTGAAGGTGTAACGTTTTGGAGCAAAGATCGTTATGTAGGAACCTTAATAACAACACTCATAACGGTAATGACATCACTTCATTCATTTTTCTATTTGAATTATATGTGATATAAATGTTGTGGAGACAAAATCTCTCTCGAATGGTTTAATGATAACAAAATTATTTAAAATATTATGATTGTGGTTAATGACTAATATGTTCTTTTGAGTGAATTCATATTAGAAAATAGGTTACTCATTATTTAGATAAAAAGGAGAAACATATGACTAGAGGATAGCCATACAAGTTGATGAACCCTGAAGAGGATGAACATTCAAAGTTGCGAAATATCCATCATCACCGAAACAATAATTTTTAGTCATAAAGAGAAGATAAATCAGTGTCAAAGAATGAATACAAAAAAGCAATTTAAATGAAGAGGTTAGAGGCCAGAGTTTGTAAGTACAAGGATGGACTGTTAGAGGATGGATCTATAGTCCACATCATCTTCAGATGTTGAAAACGACCCAACACATCATTCTCAGATGTTGAAAACGACCCAACTCATCAACATACAAAAAAGTTGTAGCTAACAAGACAAAAATATAGTCTTACATGTCTTGAAGAATGAAAAAGGAAAAGGACAGCTCATGTCGAAGTTCCTAGGAGGTTTGAACCTCTTGTACGAGGATGGACTGAATTAGTCCAAGGACAGTTGGATGACAATTCTATAATTATGATAAATAACCTTAGACTTTTTTATTAAAATCCCCGACGGTCATAAAGTATTTGACACATGGAAAGAACATCAGAAGATCTCTATAAAAGGCAGGAGCTCTTCATTATCAATACACAACAACATTGCATAAAAAGAGCAAGATTCTAAAAGCTATTAAGAGTAATTTCCATAATCTATTTATACTTTCTATAGTCTTACACTAGATCTTTGAAATATCCTTTTAGAAAGTGTTAAGTAAAGAGAAACATCATACTCATATCACTTTATAATTTTCACGTAAGTTACACTTGGAAATAGTTGAAACTTGTAAGAAATAAGATTGTATGCTTGGTGAGGTTAAAGAATACGCAAAGTGTAACCAACCGCTGTGAAAGGTTAATTAGTTTGATCATTAGTAAAAACTCACAAGTGTGTGAGGACTAAACATAGCCTTCATTGGGTGAACCAATATAAAAGTTGTGTGTGTCATCATCTACACTTTATCTTTCATTTATTCAGCTCAAATTTAAAGGCTTAAATTTCTATCATCGAATTCTCATCCTCTTAGAGAGGATAGTGATTCAAAACACGTGAGAAAATTTTTAAACAACAATATCCCTTATTCAACCCCCCTTTTTAGTGATATTTTAGCTACAATAAATGTAATGTGATTTTGTATATTGGTTTTGTTTATGTATTATCTTCAAAATAAATATTATATGATACGTTATTATAATGGTTGTGTTTGAAATGTCCAAATTTTGAAAAATAAATGTTATATTATAATGATTGTGGTTGACATGTTGTGGTTATTCAAGGTGATGATTTTGTATCTAAACTAGGTTGATTGAGGATAAGGTTGAATAGTTTTAGACACTCTGGTTGAGTGATCTATTTTGTTACTAACTAAAATGATGACATTCATGCATGCATTGGTGACTTGGACCTAGTCGCAAGTACGTGGTGATAATTCCTTGAAAAGACAACGTGATTTAGAAAAATAATCAATGGTGAAGTACTGAACATGAAACTCTGAAGAGCATTTGTCGAATGGTGGGACTCTTTGCTCTACAGAGTGGTGATATTTCAGAATCATGCCTTGACATATAGTCTAACATATAAGATTTGTGCATTTTGGTTGATTTGTAGTTTTTGTGCCTTGTGATGTTTAACTGTTAAATGAAGTATATTTATTTATATTTTTGCTATAACAATTATATATGCATGTTTATTTGTCATGTGTTTGTTATTTGAAGATTACCCTTACATTTGACATGAAGTCTTGTAGAGTGTTACTTGAGCGAATAATGGCGAGACCAACCTAATAGGAGAAATACGAGGAAGTACAATAGCAAGTAGTTGGAGACTATGAGATACTTTTGCACTGGTATTACACTTGTTGGGTGAGTTTTCCACAAGTGTACAGAGTTATGACCAACTATGATTTATTTTTCGATAGTAAAACGCCAATTATTTTGGCTTTAAGAGTTTATTTTGTTTTACAAATTAAATTTATTTTTTGTAATTGTGAATACTCTGACTCATTATTTTTGAAAATACAATTAAAAAAATTATTAATTGGTTTTAAAGTAAATAAGTATTTAAGATAATCTCATAAAAAATGAATATGGATCTTTACGTTTAAAATTTGGTTAGATAATTTCTCAAAAAAGCATAATGTTACCGTGTTTATTTTTCTTGATCTTGATGTTTAAAATTGAATTCATTATGATTATGTGGTAACTAGTGTGTTTTTTTTAATGGTTTTATTCTAAGGTTGTTTTAAGATTTTTTTTTGCCTTAAACCAATTCAATTTGTCTTATGAGTTATATGATACCTAGCTATTCCTATATTTATTTGAAAATATAAGAGTGATGAGTTGTATGATACCTAGGTATTTCTATATTTATGTGAAAATATAAGAGGTAGATATTTGATTTGTTATGGACGAGATTCGAAAAAAACTGAAAGTTAGAGGAAAAAATCTATATCCTTAGAAAGAAATGGTGTTCTCTTCAGATGTATTGTCTAAGCTATTTCAATCTGCATGTTAAGATGTTTTGTTTTTCACAAACATATATCTGAGTAAGTAGGTTGCTTTATAAGTAATTTATTATGTAGTAAATTATTGGAGAAATGGAATTACATTAAATAGGATGGAATTATGTTAACAAAAACGAGGATGTAATGAGTTTCAAAATCTTCATAGCATTTAATGTAACTTATATAGCTAAGTAAGGTTCGAGGTTTATTTATGAGCCTTTCTTTATAATCGAGAATGTCTTAATGCAAAATACAATCTTAATCTCATGTATTCTTAAAAAATGAGGGATGTTGAGAGTGGAAAATTGACATTTAATGTTAATCTAAGAAGATGATTGAATTCATTATCAAAATGGGTACCAAAACTAGATCCTAAACTTATAGATTGTTCAATATAGAGATATGAGACACTAACTAAAGAAGACTCTTCCACTTGAAGGTAAAGATTTAACGAATGTCGAGTTTTTTCTCATCTTTAGTTTGGCGGAGAACTTGACTTTGCAATGATGTCAAGGTCTATCATATATAAGTTTAAGAACTTAGTAGAGAACATAGCATTTGTTAATGTGTCGAGGTCATCCTCTTGTTGTGGACTTGACATTTGTTGAAGTGTTGAAAGAAATATACTTGAAAGAAACATCAAGAAGCACCAGTGGTCTAGTGGTAGAATAGTACCCTGCCACGGTACAGACCCGGGTTCGATTCCCGGCTGGTGCAATAGTATAGCTGTGACGATAATTGTGTCAATTGTGGTGACGGGTTTCATCACAAACGCTTACCTAGGTGGCGAAAAATGGCACATCTGAGCTTTAAATTTTTTATTTTTTCTATATCATCATCATTGATAACATCAATAATACAACCGATATGTCACAACAGTAATAAATAGTTTCAAACAATAAGTCACACTTCATCATGAATATGATTGTCTGATTATATTTATTTTTTGAGAAGGTCTGATTATATATTTATAGTTACCCTCAATAATTAAATTAGTGCTATGCTAGGTATGTAATATATCTACCGATATGTCACAACCACATATTTTGTTTTTTTTGGGTCGTCGACTAAAAACATTTATCCAAAGTATCCATATTAAGTGCCTACGAGTGCTTGACACCCAAATATGCTTCAACGATTACAACACGAGTATTAAATCTTTCATTGTCGGCACGGGTCTCTTAAGCTTTTTTTTTTTTTTTTTCTTATTCGAAAAAGAAATTATTTTTAAATATTTTGTAAATTTTCTATATATAAATTAGAGATACATTTTACTGAAAAGATTAATAAAAGGTAACACTTTTGTTTTTCTTTCTCAAAGTGGTATTGATAAAAAGGGACGAAAGAGTATTTGGACATTTAATTAACTATACATTATTATTGATGCATTCCTTAATACTGTTAATCTTTTGACTAAGAACCATGCTGGCGCTTTACCAACCATCGATTGTGAAAAGATGAAATGCATGTTACTTGCCTTGATCTAATAGGTTTGATCATTTTTGTCAAAAAAGAATCTAATAAGTTTGATTTATATGTCATACATATAGCAAGATACTCAAAATTGATGAAGATAAAGACACCATCGTCTATCGTCACTCTATGTGTATAATAATAAGATAAATAATAAGATAAGATTCCACGAACCCAAACGTACCTCCTTAGCAAAAGACGCATGCCGATTATATAATTAATGATGTATACTTATAATTTAAAAGGTGTATATTAGTAATTTAAATATTTTTTCTTTGGAAATTAATATTCATTTTATTAAAATAATATTTTTTTTTAAATGATGAGACTTTGTGTCCAAATAAAAAGTGCATACACTACTAGAAATTTTGTCTATAGTGGCGATTTAGATACCGAATATTTTCAGTCACACTGACGACCGAAATAGAGACCGTAATTTTGAATTTATGAACTAAATATTTTTTTGTCACTAAATCGGTCGCTAATGAAATTTAGAGACTTAAATAGCAACCGAATTTTACCAACTAAAATTTCAGTTGCTAATTATCTCTAATAGAAAATTTGTCTTTTACACTAGTGACCGATTTAGAAACTAATTTATTAGCGACTAATTTAGAGACTAATTCTTTTTTTTTTTGTATATATTTTAGCGACCGATTTAGAGACTAATTTATTAGCGACCGATTTATAGACTAATTTATTAACGACCGTTTTAGAGACCAGTCTATTTTTTTTTTCTTTTAAAAATAGGATTTTAATTTAGTGACCGATTTTCTTCATTTAGTGACCGAAAAATTAGTCTCTAAAAGCATTTTTTCTAGTAATGATAGGTTACTACTATACATCTTTTAATTTTTAGACATGTAAATTAGCGACTCTCACAAGTAATATTTTTAACAAACATTAACATCATTTATTGATTTAATATTTTTAAAAAGATAATAGGATTTTGTATGTGACTAATGTATACTTTTATTTTGTAGGGATGTGTAAATTAGCAATTCTCACAACACTTGCTAATTTACATGCAAATGTATATTGACAATCTACCCAGTTCTTTTTTGGACATTAATATTCATTTATTGAATTGGTATTTTTAAAAGAAATAATGAAGTTTTATGTTGAAAAATAGAAAGTAGTTTACTAACATACACCATCCGTTTTTTTAGCTGTGTATAAATTAATAATCCTGTATATGAATATTTGTTAGTTTCAATATAAATATATAGTAATTATTGATCATAATTTTAACAAATCCGATGCTTTTATTACAAAAAAAACTGGAGTTACAACAAAAAAAAAAAACGTAACCGGTAAACTGGTTATTGTCGGTTGTTACGGCAATTGTGTATTGTGCACAAATTTTATGTGTATAATAGACTAAATTTATAATTCTTGTTTGATACACTTCTTACATAGGTTATTTCTGTTTTTATTTTTTTTAACTAGGTTTTTTAAGTTTTTAAGTGATATCTCGTTTACAACATTAGTTTTAATATTATTGTATATTTAATAAAGAGAGCATTTTCTTTTAATTTTATTAAAAAAATATTACATAGCCGTTATAATGTTAATAAATTATAAAAGTAAACGATTTTTATATTTATCTTTTAAAACATACATTTATGTTCCTCTAAATTTAAACCAATTTTCACTTAAACTTAATCTTTTACCTCTTTACCATTTTCTCCTTTCAGTACTAGAAATTTTGTCTATAGTGATCAATTTGGAGATTAAATATTTTCAGTCACACTAACGACCAAAATAGAGACCGTAATTTTGAACCTATAAACTAAATATTTTTTCTTCATTAAATCGGTCGCTAACAAAATTTAGAGACTGAAATAACAACTAAATTTTAGCGACAAAAAATTTAGTTGCTAACTATTAGTAATAGAAAATTTGTCTTTCACACTAGCGACCGAAATAGAGATTAAAATTTTAAAACTTGAAATTAAATATTATTTCTTCACTAAATCAGTTGCTAACGAAATTTAGAAACTGAAATAACAACTAAATTTTAACGATCAAAATTTCAGTCGCTAACTATTTTTGAATTACATAACTTAGTTTTCTTTATTAGTCAAAAAAATAAAAATAAAATAGTTTTTGCAAAAATTATTTTATCTTTAACCGAAAGAAAATGTGAAATAGTTAATAACTAATTAGAAAGAGAAAAAAAAAAAGAAAAAGAAGTATGAAGTATCGCACTCGTGCATTTGAAATAGGTTTAGGCATGACCATGTTTGTCTTCACATCAATTTTTTTTCTTTCTTTTTCAGATGTTTACTCAAAGAAACCTTAAAATCTATTTTCTTTCTCAGCTTAGAAACTCACATTTTCTTTCTCAACCTAGAAACTCAACCTTTCTTTCTCAACACGATCAATTTTTATCACCACAACAAATAATCACTTCCTCTTTCTTTCTCAACCCACCACAAATCCTAAAACCATTTATCTCGTGCTAATCCCCTTTCATCGTCATTTCATCGCGACTCACAATCGCAAAACCAACTAATTCAGATTTCATCTATTGATATCCATCATCTGTTGCTAATCCCCTCTTAAACCGACCTCCGCAACTGCGACGTGAATTCATTATCTTCTTATTCCACTCCATCTTTAAAAAATCTAAAATGCAAAATTTGTAATTTCTATAGAAAAAGTGAAATGAGTTGTTGTAAATAAAAAGAAATCCACTTCATTATTTCAACAAGAATTAAAAAATTAGTTGTTGTAAATAAAGAGAAATTCACTAAAAATAAATGACTTGTTTGTATATATGAAAACTGAATCAAACATTCGAGAATTTAATCAAACATAATATAATTTAATACTTTGTTTCTTACAAATACCAAACACACACAAAAAGATATGCATTATCTAGAACATTTGAGTTAAGAAATATTTTTATTTGTAATATTGTATAGTTTAGATTTAAAGATATTCTAATGATTTTTAATTGAGTCACAATCATAACAATTATATTTTGATATTTATCAATTTATTTTAATAACATGGTACGACTTGTATAAATATTTAGGTATCTAATATATAAGAATTGAAGTAATAATGTCAATTATAAAAAAGGGGGGTTTGAATTATAATTGCCCCTTTTTAAAAATTCATGTTTAAAACTGAAAATTTAACTCAAGATGATCTTGGTTATAAATGAAGATTGATCATGGTTAGTAAAAAACAACAATATTAATTTTATCAATATAAAATCTGTTTATAAAGTACAAAATAAATAGAGATAGAGAGATCACACAAGGATATATCCTGGTTCACCCAATTCGGATTACGTCAAATCCTCACAACCGTGAGATTTTTCACTAAGTATTTAAAACGGAGAACGTTCTTGGTTTTTACACCACCAGTCCAGATCAACTTTGATCTATTATAATATTTACCTTTCAACCTAGAAAGAATTTTTACAATCACCTTTCACCCTTGAAATTATTTTTATAAACACACTCAATCTAACATAAAAGATAGACTTGAGTTACAAATGATATGTATGATAAAAGTGTTTGGGATCTTGAAACTTCTCAACACTTGTTTGAGATAAATGAAAGACAAACTCAGTATATAATGATTCAAAGATATAGTGAGGAGAGCTGGCGAGTTTGCTTGAAGAATTTTTATGACTTGTTACTTGAACAAGTGTTGGTAGATTTGTAAATTGAACTCTTGCCTTCATCTTCCAATTGATCTTCAATTTATAGGTGTTAAAAGGCTTTGAATATTCAGTATAAAATGAATATATCTAACGCTTCCCAAGTGTTAGATAAATTTTAAAACAATTAAACATGTGTTTATTTGCTGTCCAGAATGATCTTGACAAAATGAAGATTGTTCTTGCTTTTGGGTTTTATTGAAAACGTGAATGGGTGAGTGAATGAGTTGTCACATGTTAGTTGACACTATTTTGAGTCATGATTATGCAAAACTTTCTACAGAATATTGTAAGTACAATGTACTTGTGTCTTTGCTCACAACTCATCAATTTGGAGATCAATCTTGAGGCTGTTTTTTCACATTTGTGCATTGATCTCGAGTTCTTGACTTTACCAATTATTTGAGTAGTCTTGATACTCTTTAATATGTGATTTATACTGTGGAAAATTATCTCTTTTAATTATATTTTTAAAAAAGAATTAAAACCAGAATGTTCTTTTGTAAAACAAGAACATTCTTCGTTTTGTATTTTGTATGAGTATTGGATTTTGACAGTTGTTGTGTGTCAGACCTTTATCTCAAAAACATGATGTGCTTTATGCATAAAGGTGCAACAATAGTGTCCTTGCTGTCATGGTTGTTCTTTCTCATAGCTCATCAATTTGGAGATTGATCTTGATGTTTTGATATGCCTTTGTTGATCATCTTTGATCGAATCTATTCAAAACAATCTTGTGTAGATTATTAACTTCCTCTGTGATGAATACTGATATTTTGTAGTGTAGATAGATGTAATTTTGTAGCCCAAATCAATCTTCAATTACAACAGATTTTGCTCTCTGTAAACTAGAACCTTCTTTGATTAAAGCTGTGAAAACGAATCACGTTCTTCGTTTCTGTTTTGAGTGATTGCTGAATTTTGACAGCTGTTGTGTGCTAAACTTTTATGTTCTCTATGTGTGTCAGTGATGCAGGGACTTTATCATTTATGTCCATTGAAATAGGGTCAGTTGTCATAAAGGAGTGGTTGGATAAAGTCTGCCAAAAAGCAAGAGTGATCAAAACTACATCCAAGAACGTTCGTGAGATTCAAGATTGTTCTTCGAATTTGTTTGTGATGAATTGATCTGTATTTTGAGATTGTGTCAGTTGTCTGAGTTGAGTGCTTGCTTTTTCAATCACGTGTGCATGTCTAGAAAACTACAATCAGTAGTGTACTTTACAACTTGTAGCTTTATACTTGCACTTGTCTTATTTGAAGAATGATCTTGTTTTATACTTTTAAAGAAGCGTGTCTTTGATTTTTCGAATTCTGGAACAAATATGACTTAGATTGATCATTGCTTATTCTAGATGAAGATATGATATGAATAATGTTTCCAGGATCCAATCTTTCAGAAGGAAACAAATTATTCATGTTTCTGCCATAAACAAAGATCGTTCTTCGTTTCTCAGCAGTAAGTCAAGATCGATCTTCGTTTTCCCGAACTACTTCAAGATCAATCTTCGTTTTCCAGAACTGCTTTCTGTGACTTTAATGAGATTTGATTTGTGATGTTTGATAACTACCTTGTTTTAACACACTCAAATACACATGTTAAATACCAAAACACTTAGAATCATAATTAGAATTCTTAATTAACTTTTTGTTTGTTTTCATCAAAATATTAAATTGAGATTTTGTCTCAACATGAATATGAATATGAATATTGAAATTACTATTCTCAAATCATCTCAAATGTATGAATCTTTTTCAATCTAAGAGTACATATATTATAACACTCTATAAAAAATTTAGGTTAAATTGAATTGTTAGTTCTTTTATGTTTGATGAAATTGCCAGAACACCTCATTTACTTTTAGTAGATTTTTCTTTATTTACAATTACTCATGTTTTTAATTCTTGTTGGAACGATGGATTTCTTGTTTTGATTTTTCCCTAATTCGCATGGTGGATGTTGAGT
This sequence comes from Cicer judaicum, assembly GCA_037974835.1. NCBI lineage: Eukaryota > Viridiplantae > Streptophyta > Magnoliopsida > Fabales > Fabaceae > Cicer > Cicer judaicum. The sequence continues at coordinate 1,224,580 of JBBPBS010000361.1, forward strand.
TTTTCTCGTGGAATTACAAATTTTGAGTTTAAGGTTTTTAAAAAATGGAGTGAAAGAGGAAGATGATAAAATAGGTAAAAGATGAAGATTTGATCTGAATGAAAACTTATTTAAACTTAGATGACCATAAATTTATTTTTTCAAAACTTAAAGGAGCAATCTAAAAATTATTCATTTTTATAATTTGACGCATTAACATTGTTATGCACATGTCCGCGTCGTAATGATCATGAGACAATTTTTTTTAACAAAACTTACATAGAATGACATTTTTGTAAATGAATAATAACATAAAAATTAACGTTACAAATATGATTCCACTTAAAGAACCTAGTTAAAAAAAATATAAAATACCTATCCGAGAATTAAATCAAATATACAAGACTAATAATGTAATTTAACCATAATAACACTATGATTTTATTATTTAGAAATGACATCCAAAACCATGTATTTAAAAGAAAAAGCTATCAAAAACTATATTATATTATATTATATTATATTATATTATATTATATTATATTATATTATATTATATTATATTATATTATATTATATTATATTATATTATATTATATTATATTATATTATATATTGTGTCATATGAGTTTAAAAATGCAATTAATAACATATACTTCATAAAAAATAGACTAAATACCACATGTAGTCCCTTAATTTTAGTTAACGTTTTAGTTTTTATTTTTTTTTCTCAATTTGATCTTTTATTTTAATTTTAAATGATAATTTGATCTTTTATGTTTTAAAATGTCAACAATGTTATCTTTATTTTTTATAAAATTTCATCAAAAATTTCAAACACAACCCATAAATTTAATTATCATCCTCAATATAATGTAATTTCATCAAATTCATAACTTAAATTTTTAAATAAATTCATATTTTTATCTCTAACAACATCAAATAAAGAATAAAAAATATGAGTTTATTTGAAGATTTGAGCTACAAATTTGATTAAGTTTATTTTATATTAAAGAATATAACTAAATTTATGAGTTTTATTTGAAAATTTTGATGAATTTTTGAACTTTTTTTAAAAGATAACATTGTTAACATTTTAAAACATAAAAGATTAAATTGTTACTTAAAAAAAATAAATAAATGACTAAATCAAGAAAAAATAAATAAATAACTAAAACGTTAACTGAAATTAAGATAAGGGACTAAATGTGGTATTTACCCTAAAAAATATTATAGATTTTCCTTTTGTTTTTACAGAAAAAAAAATGATAATTCATTCAAATGGATATAATATATCAATTTAAAAAAGAAATTGTAATTCATTAAAATAAAAAATGATGAATATGCAACAAATTCACATTATTGAAGTTAATAACATAAAAGCGACAAAATATCTACAAATATGACAAAATTATAAAGTGTTTTAAATATACATGGTTTTATATCTGTAACATTGATGATGTTAAAGTTATTGATTGAAAATATAATAGATTAAAATTAATCTGTTAATTTGAACTAAACGAACACTACAACAAAATAAGAAACTAAAGAACGTCTCACCAAGACAACAAACAAAATAATGCCACATTCAGACAATAAAATCTAGGTAAAAACCATTTATTTTTATAAAAGATGATAAAAACAATTCATATGAGTTATTTTAGATCATAAAAATGATTCTAAATTATCCTTATGTGATAGATGAAAAAGAAAAGAGGTGTGAGAGGACTATAATTTATTATTAGAAGACAGCTACCATATTGTAGTATATCCTAAACTCCCCTTTATTTTCTCATATTAATTCAAAACTTGAAATGAGACATTCCTAAAATTTAAGGCTATTCGTCTTTCTTAGTGTGACATTTTTTTAATTTTTTATTTTATTACATTATTCGTTTGATTCAAATTGATTAATTAACTTTAATATAATATAAATTCAATTAATAATTTTAGAAGTGTCAATGTTATGGATTTAGATACATGAGCATTTTGAGCACTATAATTTTGTTATATTTATATATATTTTACTCTTATATACTGTTAACCTAGATAATGCAAATTAGTTCGTAAATTTATCTTTTTTCTATTTTAGTTATTTTTTATTTATGTTGATCTCAATCAATATATTTTATTAATTTAAATATATCAATATCGTTTTATTAATAAAAGAAAATCTTGGAAGTGGTGTATTGAATATTAATAAGGTATAAGAAAGTTGAATAATTAATTAAATGCAGTTAAATTTTTCAAAGATATTAAATAGAGTTGCTTTTTAGACACGAGGTCTTTTTTGAACAACCTTATTAAATAAAGTTGTTTTATTTAAGAAACAAAACTAAAAATTTATTCAATATAAAAGAGAATTATTCAATACAAGACTAATGTACCTCATCCACTAGAATGATGTGATCCCACAAAGACACGCTACAAGTAAACACGCCCAGAGATCACGACACATCTAAATAATCACCAAAAGTTGTTTAAACCATTGGTGAAAATCACAAGTAGATCATTTAATTTTACATTTAAAACAAGACCAATACAAGAACTTATATTTTCAATGATATTAAATAACATTGAATTTGGTGACATTTACTTATTTTGAAAAAAATTCAAATTGTGATTTATTTTGTTTATAAATATGATTAGAAGGAATATATAATTGTTACATTATATAGAATTGAAATTTTTTTTGAATAAACTTTATATAAAAAAAAATTAGACTAAAGCAATCAATTAGAACTATTACAAAATAAAAACATAAGAGAATATGTGTAAGAATATAATATGTAAAGGCAAAAAATTTACTTCAACACATAAATATTTACATAAATCAATTTTATTGGAAAATGCTCCAATGCCCTTTTTATTTAATAACAAATTGTAGTATAAAAATATCACAGGACTGTCTAAAATTTCAATATATATTGGAACCCTTAATCATCTATTTATTATATGCATCACCCCGATCAATTATATTAATAATGACAAGTAAAACAAAACTTGAGGACAAAATCATTACCCAAGAAAACGATGAAATTTGAAATGTCCAACTACTTCCTTGAAAGCTCCCTACAAAACTCAATGGGATAAAAACAAAGAAGAAGAAAAAATAGTGCAACAATTCACGACAACAAACATTAAATCATGGACAAAATAAAAAATTAGAAAATTCTACTCTATTACGAAATAAGTCTTTTTTAATACATGAAAGCATAAAAATTCCACCAAATAAATTCATTATATTTATAAAAAAATATGTATTAGCCAACTTATCTGCACAATCTTTCGATAAATATAAGTGATATTGAAGCGACAATATATAATAAATTAAATGCAATTAATTCATCTATTCATAAGATGTTATAAAACATTAAAGAAATCATCGAAAATTTGAACATTGATGTTAGAATCACATTCCAATCATATATTAATTCATCGCTTTTTTATTGTCTACTCGACGGTCCATATTTCAGTAATTAACTCAAGATAAAGATCATTTACATTGTATATTAAAGAATATAAAAATATTTTTATTTAAATATAAATTTTAATATGATTTTTAATCTAACTTTTTATTATAAACAATTTATTGTTTTTCATGCTATAAATTACATTTTAGATGATTTTTTTATTTAAATATAAATTTGCATAAATTGATTATACACCTTTTATTTAACTTCTATTTTTTGTAACATTTATTTATTTTTAACAAATAACAATGTAAACTTTTTTTAACTATATAAACTAAACTTATAACCATATAACTACAATGAATGAAACCACACCAAATACCCCCTCCTCAAGTAAATTTCTTCAACTTCTTGCTTCTAGGTTTTATTCTTCTCTCCACCTTTCCCCCTTTTACTTTGTCACGTTCTACTTATGTTTTTATTTCTTTATTGGTTTTCCCTTTTCCACACCCAAATTATTACAACTATTACTACAACCACCAAAATGTGTCCACAGATTCTTCAAGTTCCGTGCATTATTGCTTTTCCCTTATTTATTCTTTCTAAATTACCAAAACACCTTGTCTTCAAGACTTGTCATCCATAATAAATCCCGTTAGGAAAATACTAATATTCTTATATAACTAAAAATATAATAAAGAAAGTTATGTATCTAATTCAAATTTTAAAATTAATATAATAATTTTTTTTATCTACTGTTATTTATATATAAAATTAGATGAGATGATATTATAAAAATAAGAGAGAAAAACAAAAAAAATTAAATTACATGTTGTGTTATTTTAATTGTTCAATCAAATTCAGACGATTTAAATTATAAATTTTGAATATTTTAATAAAAATTTTAATATTAAAATATAACTTGTCCAATCTTAATAAGAGAATCAACATAATAATGTGACTCTAAGTGGTCACAATTTTATAAATATATTAATATAAAAACACTAATTCAAAAAACAATGTTATTTAAAACTCAATTTATTAAAAAAAAACCTCAATCATATAATTATTTTAATCCTAAAGAAGAAAATACGTTAATTTATATTTTTGAGTAACATACTTAAATGACTTTAATTAGTCGAAGGTCCACCATGGTCTAGAGTTTATATTAAAATACATTAACTAATTTGAAAGTCAAATAGTATGTATCTATTCTATTCTATAGTACACGCTTATTCCCATGTCATATCAAACTCTGTGCTACTAGTGCAACCCTTTCATAGGTAGCTTTCGTTTCCAAATAGAACAAGAAAATAACAAAAAATAATTAAAATAAAAAACAAATGGTTGTAACTTATTACAAGCACTTTACATGGTTCATTTTGAACATTGATAAAATAATAGAAGAGTATTCACTAATATTCTAAATAAACTCTTTTAGCTGTTTTTTGGTATCTTCTCTCACATAAACCATGATAGGAAATCCTCAAATTTAGTTATAGGACTCTACTATCTTCAATAATTTCTTTTAATTAAATTTTTTATCATTTCTTCATTATCACTATTTTTCCATATGAAAAATTTATAGTATTTATAAGATTTAAATGGTGTGATTTTTTATGATGTTGTTATTTCAATGCAATTGAGGTTGAAGCTGCATCAATTGCATTTTATTATAAGGTGACAATATATATCTAAGAATTAGACATGTTTTGTAAGAGAGAGAACATGGATGATTTCAAGGAAGATAATGGTTATGTGGAAATTGATCCAACTGGTCGCTATGGAAGGGTATGTTCTAAATTACTCTGTTTTTATCTCTGTTTCTTGTGCCATGTGTTATATCATTCAAGTTTTAGAAGTGACTTTTTTTTTTCTTCATTTTTGTGCACATGGTTGTGTTGTAAGCAATCTTAGGAAGTTTGCTATATTGTTATTAGATTTATTAAGATAAGGTTTTAAATTCCTCGCGATTCTTGATATTATAGAGAATAGTGGTCAAATACAGTATTAATTATGGTCACGGAGACATAAATTTTTGAAATATTTTTATGTATCCGTGACCAAACTTTATTGATATTATAAAATTTTATTTTACGATTTTGGTTGCAGTTGCAGACATTTTATTTGAAACGTTGATTAAGATAGTTAATCTCCTAAAATTATAGATAGTTAATCTCCATCTTATTATCGACTTAATGCGACAAACATTGTTTGTTATTTGTGATTAATTAGTTTGGAGATGTTCTTGGAAAAGGAGCAATGAAGACGGTGTACAAAGCAATTGATGAAGTCCTTGGTATAGAGGTAGCATGGAACAAGATCAGACTAAATGAGGTACTTAACACACAGGACGATTTGCAGCGCCTTTACTCGGAAGTTCATCTCCTAAGTACTCTCAAGCATCACTCCATCATAAGATTCTTCACATCTTGGATTGATATTGATAACAAGGCCTTCAACTTTGTTACAGAAATGTTCACATCAGGATCATTGAGAGAGTAATTTTCTTTCTATATAGTATTAGGCAATTAGTTTCTTTAGTCTCATTATGCAGTTCCTTATACAATTATGAAATGAAATATAAATCAAAAGGTAATTGAAAAGTTGATGTATTTAGTCTTAAGGTCTCTGTGATATGGAACATTACACATTATGTATCATAGGAATATGGAATTTCGTGGCCTGCGCCTTATGGCAATTGCGAAAATATTTTATTTCTGTTATGTTTTATATGAATGTGTTCATGATTAACAAAATTTGAGAACATGATCATGAGCTACTAGGATCTTTGTCTGGTTATCTTTGTGATGAAATAATTGATAATGTTCGAACGCGTGCAGATACCGGAAGAAATATAAGCGAGTAAGCGTACAAGCAATAAAGAATTGGGCGCGCCAAATCTTACAAGGACTAGTTTATTTACATGGCCATGATCCACCAGTAATTCATAGGGACCTTAAATGTGATAACATATTTGTCAATGGACATCTTGGACAAGTGAAAATTGGTGATCTTGGACTAGCTGCAATTCTTCAAGGTTCTCAATCAGCTCATAGTGTTATAGGTACTTAATTTGTTAATGAGATAATCGTCATATCATATGAATAGTTGTGATTTTTTGATAGTGTAAATATTTTTACAATGACGATGTATGAAGAGTTAAATTATTTTCTTATTTTGTGTTAGGCACGCCCGAGTTCATGGCGCCAGAATTGTATGAGGAAGAATACAATGAACTTGCTGATGTTTACTCATTTGGCATGTGTGTATTGGAAATGCTCACATCTGATTATCCATATAGTGAATGTTCTAATCCAGCACAGATTTACAAGAAAGTGACATCGGTAAAATTCTGGTTATGATATTGATTTCATGATATATCAGAAAAAATTTGGCGTTTTCATTAATTGACATTTTGTGTTTTAGGGGAGGCTACCGATGGCGTTTTTCCGCGTTGAAGATGCGGAAGCAAGGAAGTTTATTGGAAAATGTTTAGAACCTGCGGCGAAGAGACCATCGGCGAAAGATCTGTTGCTAGAACCCTTTCTTTCAGCCGATGATTCTTCGTCAGCAATGAAGCTTGCAATTCAGAAGCCATTTTTGAATGACAGTGAAATGGAAAAACTGAAATTGAGTAATGAATTTCCTAGGACTAAAATGAAAGTAATAGGGAAGTTGAATCCTGAAGATGATACTATCTTTCTCAAAGTTCAAATTTTTGATCAGAATTGTATGTATTCTTTTCTCAATGGGCATATATTTAGTTTTGTTCATTATTAGGAAAAAATTTCTTCTTTCATATCTATCTGTTACTCTCAAAGAACATGCCTTTAGAAACTTGATCATAAAACATTTACTTATGTAAGTTCTCCCAAACATTTGCATGTGTATAAACTATTTTGAGCTTATTTCTGTAAGGTATTCAGAATAACTTATAAAAATAGCTTATGACCTTGTTTGAATAAACAATTCAATTAAACTCTTATAGCAAGTGTTTATCATATAAGTACTTATATATAAGTTATTTCTATAACAAAAGGTAAAACAAAGTCAAATTATTTTCATAAGTTATCATGGAGAGCTAATAGAAATAAGATAAAACAATTTCCGGATATTTCATAAACTGTTTCTATAAGTTCTCCCAAACAATTTCATGAGTGTTTATATCGGTAGATAAATTCAAATAAATCTTATAGTTTATACGAAAACAGTTTGACTTTATTTTATTTTTTATTATTAAAATAATTTATAAATAAATACTTATAAGCGCTGAATTAAACTATTTATTCCGACAAATCCAAAGTTTATAGGCCTAAATATTGATGTAACAATAATTTTCTGCATCTTATTCCTGCAGGTTCTGTTAGGAATGTATATTTTCCCTTTGACATTCTCACAGACACTCCCATTGATGTTGCAATGGAGATGGTAAAAGAATTGGAGATTTGTGATTGGGATCCTTTTGATATTGCAAATATGATTAATAGAGAGATATCTGCTCTGGTACCATATAGATGGCAAAATAATTATTCAGATTCCTACAACACATTCAGTTACCAAGATGACGATGGCGAAGATGAACCTCATTTCCGTTTCCGCTCATTCTCATCGAGTTCATCGTTGCAAGAATTGATACCAGATTTAGTCAGTAAAGTTGAGGAAATATCTCGCGGATATTATTCGCTCCATGGTATGTCTTCTTTGTCCATTCGCTTCCTATCTATCGAAAGGTTTTCAAATGCATTACATAGTTTTAGTGTTTTCTGCAACTGTAATTTAAAACCTTGTGATGCAAGGAAGTCCTAATAAAAAATATAATACAATTCCAATGATATTCTTGTAGGCGAAAAATGTGATTTAACTAATTTTAGTCTTTATAGTAATCAAGTGATAACACCTCAGTTAGAACTTCTGATTGAAACAATATTTAATCAATTTTTACTTTTCTTTAGACTGAATTTCGATTTATCATGACTTCTGATTGAAACAACATTTTTAGTCTTTATAGTAACATGACAAACATTTGTTGCAGATGATTTGCATGATGATAACAGTTCAAGATGCTCTTCACAAGGGACATATTCCAATTGGAACTACTATTCTATGGATGATCAAGAACACAATAACAATGTAACTTCTATAAGAAAAGATAAGCTTCCCATCATAAAGAACCACAAGGGCACAAGGTTTTCACCTGGTGAAGACTTGATCAATTGCAACAAGAATCCTTCACATAGTAATAGTAAGATGATGATGGAAAATCGAAAACTAACACGAAACAGGTCACTGATCGATACACGAAGCCAATTGTTACATAGATCATTGGTTGAGGAGTTGAACAAAAGAAGGCAATTCAAAACAGTTGGTGCTGTGGAGAATATTGGATTTCAGTCACCTTATGATGTTTCAACAAAATATTCATAGTTTTGTGTTGTATCTATTGTTTTATTAACAACATTTAAGAAGAGTGTGGTAAGGGACAAACAAATTAAAGAGACATAGTAATATTAGTGTCTCTTCAACATTGAAAATTAAATAGGTAAAATGCATAGTCTTTTTGTGTTACGGATTTGTGAAAATTATCAGGTTTATTTGTTATGTGGTTATCATATTTTCAGTTAATGATTTAAAGGAAAAGTTTATCTTAAAGTTTGTTCACTAAGTTAATCAGATAAAATGTATTGTTAGTCTATTATAATTTATTTTTTACAAAATCGATTTTTATAAGAAGAATGTTTTTCATTTATAAAAATATTTTTAGATCTTATTTCATATAATGTAAGACTTTCAATAGAATATTAATTAGATCCAAATAAATGTAATATACTCTTTTTACCTTTATTTAAAAACTAATCTGGATTTTTGTCTTGTAAACAAAAATCAACAATTTCAACTCTATTTAATATATTTATTCCACATATACCCTTAATCCATATTCAACTAATATTTAATACTCTCGTTAGTGTTCGACTTTATTTAATTGGGTGAAGTTTTTGTTCTTGCAAGAAACAATTATTGTACACCACTTTCTTACCTAATTTGTTAATAATATCAATAAAAATATTAACAAATATCGTTATTATTAATTTAGAATTCGTATTTTATATTTGAATTTAAAATCTCAAAATTTAATATTTATGTTTAATTTTTTTTATTATTTCGTATACCAACAAAAAGAATTAAACAATGATTTAATAAAAACGTGAAGATGTCTATTGAAAGAAAATATGGATGTCTATTTCATTTCAAATGCAATTAATGTAATAGTTGGAATTATTTTGATCACAACAACTACTTTTTAATATAACATTAAGACTTCGTGATAAAAGAAAAGTTGTTTATAAATTACGTTGGACCGAATATACACAAGGACGGATCCACCTCTAAGACAATGGGGACATTTTCTCCCATTAAAATGTCATTTTTTTTCAATATTAATATAAACTAACATATATGATATATTATATATTGCCTCCAAAATATGATATTCTTGGATCATCAAAATGTATATAGTTGTGTATCATAAACCATCATTTTAATTTCTAAGAATTTAAAAAGTTGTTATTTTAATTTTGATTAAGTATTTTTTTAATCATCAAAATATCGATTAATTTAATTTTTAATGTGAGAATATTTATAAATTATTTTAATAATAAATTATATATTATAACAATTATTTTAAAAATTCAATAACTAATTAAATTTCTTTTTACTGAATCAAAGGGAAAAAAATCAACATCTTCCTCTCTGGAAAATTAAAATAATAGTTTAGAATTTTGCATTAGAAAGGTCTTGGAACATATTCCCTATATATGAATTGTCAATTATAAAGACATGAGAACCATGTGGCTGAAGCTGTGAAGGTCAACACAAGTGTATATAGTTGGTTTGTGTGCATTGTTATGGTGACATGACATGAATTCTCTTCATAGCAATCAATTATTGATGTATTCGATTTCATGTTATCCAAATATGGCTAAGCATCCAAGCAACAATTCAGGATGTACATGTGCCTACCTAGTTTTTCCTTACTAGAGTTTTCATTTCCACTATTACAAGCTAGACGTTGTAGAACCTTAAGGAAGGGGAATTTTAATATCAAGTACCATTGACCGTGGACCATAGATAAGCACTTCAAAAATATTTGATATTCGACTAATTTATCATTTTAATTTGAAAAAATATAACAATATCATTTTGGTTTATCACTCATTAAAAATCTAAATTAATTATCAATTTAGTCTTAAATATTATAATAGTTATCGATTCTTTTATAATAAATTATGTTTTTTAAATACTTTTATGATAGTAAATTATATTTTTTAGAAACTATTTTAATGATTTAAAGACTAACTTGAATTTTTTTATTGAGTCAAATACTAAAATGACAGTATCCTATACTTAAACTAAAATGAATGTTTTCCTTTTAAAATTTTAACAACTATAAACATTGTCTCTTACAAATAAATATTAGTGATTATCTTTATTTTTATAATTTGGATAATTGATTAAATAATACTGGTTCGATCAAAATAAAATAAAATATAATATATTTTAAATTAAATAGACATCAATCAAATTATCATATTATCCATAAAAAGAAAAATAATTATAAATTATTTTTTAAAAATATTTTTAATTATTATTTAGAATTTTCGATGATTCTTAAATAATAGTCTACAAGTATAAATTATAAAATTTAATTATAGATAAAACTTTATTTAACCATTTTCCTAACAAATTTAGGACCGTAAAACGAGATTTTAAATGATGGATCCCAATTATGCCTAATGAATCATTATTATGACAGATGTGGATTGGTATAACTAGGTTTAAGTCTGTCTAGTTTGTTATACTATGCATGCATGTTCTTAATTTTTAGGATATAATTATTGATATGTGGATTTGAATAAAATCATGCTGCGTATCCCTTGATTTTGAAGCATAGTAATTTTAGATCTCATGATAAGTGGAATCATGATGTTTAATCATCTTAAAGTAAATTAGGATTGATAGTTCGATGCAGTCACATCGATGTACTTGGATTTAGATCAAATTGTTGAAATTTTAAATTTTAAATTTTATATTATTATAAAAAATCAAATTTACATTAAAATTAAAATTATTTAATCTTAATTCAACCATCACTAATATATCAATTGGGTAAATATCTAAAATACCTTAAATAAATCTGATTTTGATAAATCATCCCTTCACTCTCATTATAAGTACAATTTAATGAGCACTTCTTAAAAAATATCTGTTAGATTAAATTATAGTGTTAATAGTAGGGGTAAGAATAGGCTAAATCAGACTAGACTTTAAAATGTCTGAGTTTGACCTACCATTAATTTTTTAGGTTTAAGTCTCGCTTATGACTTATCATAGGTTTTTTTTTCCAGCATGACCTGAACTTTTTAAAAGTCTGATCTGACTTAAAAATCTATTTAAAAGTCCTATTAATATTAAAAGATTTAAATTTTATATTTTACATATCTATATATATATATATAACAAAATGATTTTTAAAAAGTTTGAAACAAACACCATTTAAACCCTAAAAAATTATTTTAATTTCAAATAATAGATTTTTTTTTCTGAAACAAATACACCAATTATTACCTCTCAAACAAATATGGAACGAGTGATTGCCTAATTGACCGACTACCAAATATGAAACGATTATTGAATATGAAATTGCTAATATGGAACGACTACCGAATATCGAATCACTATTGAGTAATTGCCTAATTGATAGACTTTAAAATAGAAAATAATATTATTAATAAATAATAATAATAATAATAATAATAAGTAATATTATTAAATAATAAAATATATATAGGTCGACTTGTAACCTATAATATGCCTTTTTATAAGTCTGATCTATTTAAATAAATAGACTTTAAAAATAGCATGAACTTAATATTTTTATTAGTAGAGGAATACTTAGGCGTGGGTGTGCATTAATTGAATTCTTTATATGGTGCATTAATTGTATGAACCGTTAAGTTTAAAAAAATAACTTTTTTTATTAAATGTAACAATTTCTATAATTGTAAAGGATTCATACACTATTTAACCTAAAAAAATGTTAAAATTAATAATATAAATGGATGATGGTGAAAATGAAATTACTCCCTAATTATTATTATAATTATTATTTTATTATAGAAATATCTTATACTTCCTAATTATTTTATGATGACAAATTTAAAAAGGGATTTCACGTTTTTCCTCTTTAAATGATGGTATTGTTGAAAAAAGTTAAAAAAAAAAAATGCTATTTTGATATTTTTGAACTTACAAATAATTTGAGAATGAAAAATACACCAAATGGGAGGGAGTATTTAATAAAAAAAAATGTGACAAACAAAATTAACTATGAAACATAAAATTATTATCCATTATATATATTTTAAACAAATTCCTCTATCACCTCATAGTAATTTCTTTCACATATGCAAATATATTATACCTCGGCAAAAAAGCTACGCGAATTCTCTTGTATTTTTATAGTTCACCTCATTTTTTTATTAAGTTTCTAAATAATTTTTCCCTCTTTTAATACCTTTAAACCCTAATTTTTTTAATGACTTCCTCTAACAATTTCTTCTTCCCTCTTGTGTACACCCTAGTCATTCGTCATCCTTGCAAAATCATCTTCTGCAAAATCAGTTGTTCCTCTGTGGTAATTCTTTGAAATCCCCGACTCTACTCCAAAGATACCAGAAGTATAGGATGGTTCGTTGCTACAAAATATTTCCTTCTCTTTGTCATTTCTGACTTTACTGCCATAAATTCAATTATGTTCTATGCAATCTTTGAAATCAATTTGGCTCATAGTGACTTAATGTTATGTATAGTTTCTTAAATGAAATTCTATCACTGCGACTATCTAGAAAATCTAAGTTGGGATGGGATCAGCCGGCAAACTTCGCTACCCATCATACCCTGAGCAAAATGGTACATGAAAATTCCCAGGAATTAGTGTTTTCCAATACTATGACAATATATATTTATACATCAATATTTTTTCTATCATCTTTCTAAACTATTTTCCATCTTTAGTTGTTTTTAAGTGTCACTTTACTTTGTGTGTCTCATATTCTTAGTTTTACTTTAATGTAGTATATGTTGAGTAGTTTACAAATTGCAGGTGAAAAAGTTTGAGTCAAATATGTTTAATCATGTTTAAAAGATACGTGTCATTGAATTTGATCATGTAAATTAGATCATTTAAAATTTCAAAAGACAAATCTGTATGTATTGTGGAAAATTTTCAGATGTTAAAGTTAATGACTTCCATCATTTTAATCATCGATTTTTGTGGTAATTGTGAAATTTTTTATTTTAAATCGGATATATTAGAATTTTAATTTACAAACATTCAAACTATTATTAATATTGATATAAGAATCATAATCATTAACATTTTAGTTACAAAATATTTTATTACAAAATATTAATTGTCAAACAATTATAAGTATACAAATAATTAAAAATGAATTACTTTAATTTCATCTATTATATATTTTAAATATTTATATTTGATTTTCTACTTTAAATATTG
>JBBPBS010000361.1:1239070-1294007 GCA_037974835.1 Cicer judaicum
CTATTAATATTAATAATAGTTTGAATTTTTGTAATATTTAGAAATGGTGGACAAAGTCATGTCTCTTTGAATTTTTGTTAGATTCATTTTATTGAAATTAATTAAATTTGATTTGTTGTTTTATAGTGTTAATTGACATAAAATTAAAGTAATTTATTTGCAATTATTTATATTTGATATATAATTATTTGATAATTAATATTTTATAACTGAATTATTATAAATTTTGAATTTTGATTTTGAAACCAAAATGTTAATGATTATGATTACTCTATTAATATTAATAATAGTTTGAATGTTTGTAAATTAAAATTCTAATATATTGGATTTAAAATAAAAAATTTCACAATTACCACACAGATCAATGATTAAAATGATTGAGTGGGAGAATAAAAAGTATTTATATTTGATTTTCATTTTTGAGTATTGGTAAACATATATAGTATATAAACATTTAGAAATGATGGACAAAGTCATGTCTTTTGAATTTTGGTCAATTTTATTTTACTGGAATGATTTAAATTAAATTTATTGTTTTATAGTGTTAATTGATATGAAATTAAAGTAATTCATTTGTAATTATTTGTATTTGATGTATAATTATAATTGTTTGAAGATTTATATTTTGTAATTGTTATAAATTTTGAATTTTCGATTTTAAAACCAAAATGTTAATCATTTGATTACTCTATTAATATTAATAACAATTTAAATGTTTGTAAATTAATACTCTAATAAATCCAATTTAAAATTAAAAAATTCACAATTACCACAAAGATGAGTGATTAAAATGATCGAGTGAGTAAACAAAAAAGTAATAAAGTAAAATACAAGGTGAATGTATTTCCAATTATTTTACTTTAATCATTTTTAGTTTCAGCAGTAAAGTAATATATTTTTTAACTCAATTGTATATCAATTGAGTCTATATCTTAATTTCAATTATCAAATACATTACTTCAATATTTGACATATCCATCGATGTCAATATTAATATATTATTTTATTTATTCAAATCATTCGTCTAAATCAATACTTCTCTTCTATAAATTATATTGGTATAATTGTATAAATATTATTGATATAAATACTAAACAAGAATATAAATTTTTTTTTAAATCTACTTGAATTAAATAAATAAAAATATATGCGCACAACTCATGTATAAATTTCAGCTCTACCGAACTACGGAATACAAAATTGAGGTGGATTGGATTGGCGGTACCTAAAATCTGCAGTTTGTCTAGTAGGTTTTTGAAAGGAACATGACTTTGATCAAATTGACTTTTTTTCTTTATGTAAAGTGACTGATCAACTGTACAATTATGGTGAGGTTTCCCAATAACACAATGTGTAGTTAGATCAATGAACTATTTTCTTCATTCTCATGTGGTCCTCCCCTTTGATTATTTCTAGTTTCTAGAAACTTGTTTTTGTGTTTTGATTTGCATATCTTTTGGTGTTTGCTGAAACTTCTAGCTCCATTCCTTTCTTGTGAACACATACTTGTCAGATGTTTAGGGTCTTTATAACACAATTAATGTTTTCATTGGTTTCTAAAAATTTTAAGATAATGAGTTTATTAAGACAATAAATTTATGGGTTCTTTTACTTATGTGTTGTTCAGATATGATTTTTTTAAATAACGTAAAAGTTTTAATTCATATTTACTATACAACATTATTGTTATGTCTTGCCAAGTTTAATGACAATACTTATAAGTACAAAGAATTTTGGCCAGTATTTGTGAAATGCATTTTCAAGACATCCAAAATGGTTCTCAAGGTACAATAAATTCAATGTCAATTTCTACACTCAACAAATACTTAATAGAATTGAAATTATTTGAATTGCCATACACATTTTACATCATATAGTACTTAAAAATGTTAATAACAATTAATTTTGTCTTAATATAGTAACCTCTTCGTCCAATTTTTTATCCTCTAAGTTTTGTCTCTAATCTTTTTATCTCTATTTTTTTTAAAGAGAGGTAAACATCAATATAAATTCACATAAAATTACTAAATTTATAACCCATTTAATCTATAACAATATCAATATGGATATTCATGAGTTGAATTAAAATTAAAATACAATTTGTTTAATCTTTAATTAGTTTAACAAAAGTAATATTCATTTAATATGTTTTTAATTTTTGTAAAAATATAAAAAGAAAAAACATATTTAACTAAATGTTAATTTTCTAAACAATCAAAATTTAGAGATAAAATTAAAATAAAATAAAACTAATTAGAGGAAATAATCATTTAATAATAGCTGTAGGGTATAACTTTAGGTGTCAATTTTTGTTGCAAAATCATGTATTAAGGAAAATATCTTTAATATATAATGTTGACCAAGAAACATATGCAAAAAATGTTGAATAAGAAACATCAATGTCCACTACAAATCTCAATAATTGTCACACTTTTGTACGAAGACCTTGTTATTGAGGGTTTCCTTCTAATCGCAAGTTATAGAGGGTTATTAATCCCCTATCAAGACGGTCACAGTTATTAAGGAATTAAAAAAAGAATTATATAAAAAATATTTTTAAAAAACAAAATTAAACTGTTGATTACATTATTTTTAAGATTACCTTTTTATATTTAATTATTTAATACAATTGATCTTAAAACATTTGTTAGTATTTATTATAAAAAAATAATCATATTTAATAGTCTCAAACATAAGAAAATTTAATAAATATTTTATTCTATTAATTATGCCATTCATAAAATATCAAGTGAGTTAATATATAATTTATTTTTCAATGATTTTTGTACGTTTTAATAAAGGGTAATTTGAAAATTACAAATAATTTTTTTATTCAATTAAGAAAATTAATTTATAGTGAAATATTTAATTAAATGTAGCTAGAAATGAGATCAACATTGTGAAGACTATCATTTACAGTAAGTTGCTTTCAAGTGAGCTTGAAATGCAAAGCTTCAAACATCATCGTACCATTTCTAGTCCATTCACTGTGTCCAACGTTTTGATTGACAATGTGGATGACATTTTTGTTTTTAGAAATTGGCTAAATTCATGACATGCCAACTACTGCTCTAATTGAAGTTGTTACAACTTTTAAAGCCACTTTACCTTGCTAATTGGCTCAATTTACAATCTCTTTAACATTGTTTGTGTTGTATCTCAATATACTTGATAATCAAATTTGGGAACGTTTACCAAAAAATTCAATAGAAGGTCCAACTAGAGGTACCCACATTAGAAGTGAATATCATGTTGTTATCTTAAGGAATAATTAGCCCTTTTATTTTTTTTTAAAACAACAAATCAAGTTCTAAATAAAAACAAATTAATATACGCACAAAACAATTGATAAAGAAATTTAGTCAATGTGTTTATGTCTCCAACGATAAAGTAATTCTTTTAGTTGTTTTATTAAATTTTCAACTATAATGTAATCAAACGTTTGTCTACTTATCAATAAATATGAGTCATACTCAATAATTTTTTCTTTAAATAATTTGTTTAGACAGTAAAACTGAATTGTACAATTTTTTTCTTTATTTTCCTATTTTGCATCATCTGTTTTTACATGACAAATTTTCTACTAATCAATAAACCTGTATCTAAATCTTCAATGAAAGACATTTAATTTACATTTGACACACCTAAGAAAAATTCAAACAGCTTGAACAGTTGCAAACTTAATTAATTCAGCTAGAGACTTTGGCTCAAACTACAAAACAAAATTCTGATGCAAGTGATATACTTAATTTATTCATGAAACCAAATTCCATATTACCATGCACATTTTAGAAATTAAATAAAAAGAAAATCATATGAGAATACTGAATTTAGAATCCTGACATTTCAGAAGAATCAGAACAGATGTTTAATTTGATTCATAAAGTGGTAGTAATTACAAGACTATAAACATGCATTGAATAATAATAACATTAAGATCTTTCTACATTCTAAGTTGAGCCATATCATACCAAATTTGCTCAAATGCTTTAACAATAAGATCATGATATTCACTTGAATTAAGAGAAAGATAACATGCAAGTAAATCCTCCAAATCCTTTGATTCCCTTATATTATTCTCCACAATCATCTCCACCATTGATTCCTTAAAATCACTTTGTGGATCAATTGATGACTTAACAACAGCAAATCCATCTAGAAACCTTGCATCATTCCTTGAATCTTTGCTTCCTTTGGATGATGATGACACACTCTTTCTTGCACAAGCTTGAATTTTTCTGTTTCCAATTTTTGGAGAATTCACTCTAAGCCTTATACCTGGTGAATTAGGAGAAGATTTTCTAACTATTTGACTTTTTTTCTTCCTTCTTTGACTTCTATGATTACTTCCTTCTTTGTTAACTTTCATACTTAAAGAATGATCAATATCCGGCTCATCCGAATCGGTCGAATTTCGCGATTCGGGTGCAGCCCATTTGATCTTATCATCAAACTTCACTTGCTTTGTCAAAATTGGAGCTAGCCCAATTGTTGAAAATGCATCAAAATCATCTATCTTTTCACAATTTCCATGAAAAGATTCATTGTTGTTCATCATGTCTATAATGATATCATTAGTGGAAGAACTAACTCTACAACTGCAATTAGAAGCTACTCCATTAACAAAATCAGGATTAACAGAAAAACCATCACAATCAGATTCAGAAGAAATATATTGATTAAAATCAGAAGACTCTGAAGAACATTCAATTGAAGACAAATCATTGAAAACAACTAAAGGAGAAGGCTTGTAAACAGTTTTTCTTCTATCCTTTCTCTTAGAAGACCTTCTTGGTGAATCATTGAATGGAAAATCCAATTCTTTTTTGTGAATTGGTGTGTTGAATAGCTTACAAGCATTCTTTGGTTCATTGGGGAAATAATTCAAATACCTTGAATGTGACATTTGAGAAGTTGTTGGTGAAGTCACTTTACTCTTCACAACATGTGAACCATTTCTCTTCTTTGATTTGCTCATATCTTTTAGCTTATAAAACCAAGCATTTGGTATCATATCTGAAAATTTGAACCTGTTGTTACCCATTAGAGAAAATTGATTTAAACACACACAACACTCACACTTTTTTGCTCTCTCAATTTCAGTGTTTTATTTATTTATTTTATCTTGATGTACCTTAGAAGATTTTCATGTATGAGGTGAAATGAAAGATGTATAAGGGTAGAAAAATTGGTTTATAATAAGATGAAAAATATAAAGTTGGTGGTCCATTATTAAAAAAAGTTATATAGCATGAAAGCAAAGGGGACCAAAGTTTGTCTACTAAATGAATTTATTTCATCATTGCTACCAGCAAACATGCACAACTGTTTACATTACTACAATATTATATGATTTTTTATCTATATTTTCATGATCATCTAAATAATCAATCTCATAGTAACAAATGTGATGTATATAGTTGTGCATGAAATTACTTTCCCAAACATACACTAATTATTTAGAATCATGTAAAATGAGATATGAAGAAAATATTTAGAAAAGATAAAATTGGTACTTGTGCATGAAACTTATTGTAGGTAATCAACAACATGAAGTTTAAATTATGAACCCTCAAGTATGTTGGTTATAATATTCTTAAAAAGTTGCAAGATAAAAGCATTATATAATAAGTGTTTCACTGTTGGACTACTGTTGCACTAGAAAGTCAAAAGTCTAAGGAAATATCTAGAAGATATTACTGTGCAACAACATTGTTACCTAATTTTATGTTTTTATTACTCCCAAATAATTTTTATAAATATGATACTTAATATAAGACAGATTGTGAATAAGATCCACAAAAATAAGATAGATTTTACAACTTTGAGAATAAATATTTCTTTTGAAATTTTGAGAATAAATATTAAATAAGACACATAATTTGACGAGAATTGTATGAATTACACTCATTAAAAAACAAAAAGAATATATTAAATAAATTTATCCGCAGAGTAATATCTTAATTTTAGAAAATGTTGAGTTAAATATATTTTAATTAAGAAATTTCATGTATAAAATTATGAACGAACGTTATAACCCGATTCCTACAAAAATTTATTTTCTATCTTATCTTCTATTTATTTTTATATTTTATATTTTCTTAACCAAGTGATTGGATTTACATCATTAATGATTATTATTTAAGGACAAATTAATTAAAAATACTCTAATTGAATCACGACCGCAACAATGATTAAATTTTATTTAACTTTCGATCACTATCTAAATTATGAAGTTTTTCTTTTTCTTCTTAAAATTGAAGGATTAAGACAAAAAGACGTTGTCTAGTAATTGCATTGCAATTGTTTGCTTACGTATGGTTTGTTTGTTTTGTCTGGACTGCTCTACAGCTGAATATATTTTGTGGCAATAGAAGGATTGAAATTAATAATATGGTTCTCCACGCTGTGTCTAGTGTAGTTTATATTTGACCTTCAACAAGTAATCATTGATTCAGACCCATTTTATTCCTCAATTCTTGGCTTTATCAATTATACCATTCTTTTCCTTTTTATCTACAACTATAATACCCCCACATGTTTAGTGCTGCCTTAACCATCTCTCTAAGTATTAGATTCGTTTTCTTCTTTCCTTTATCTTATGGCTAATTTTTTTTTCTATTTTATTTTAGATTAACTACAATTTTAATTCTTAAAATTATAGGATATTGTAAATGTGTTCTTTAACTTAATCAAAATTTAAAAATAACTATTAAAATATCAATCAATTTAGTTTTTGACAGTCTCAATATATTAAATCATTCGAAGAATAATTTAAATTTTTTTGTTAAATTTGAGACCAAATTAAAATGGTGATTTATTCATTTTATGTTACAATAAAATAGCACTCATTCTGAATTTTTTTTGTTACGACAAATTATGGATTTATAAAGACTGTTTTACATTTGGTTAAAAATAAAATTTCCTCTCACCTTTTTAAATTTTCAAAATCTCCCAAAAATTCATTTTATTTTGTCAAATTTAACTCTTATTACATTAACTAATTAAGTAGAATTTTTTTAAGTGACCGATTTGAAAAGATATAAATATTAACTTTTTAAAGCTTCTATACGTCCTTCAATTGATCTAAAAACAAAACTTTTAAATTAACATTTTATATCTTTAGATTAAAAAAAATTAAAAATTACAAGTCAATATTTTCATTTCTGAAATTAATATATAAAAAAATCCTATCCCGATTGATTATTTCAGAAAATAAAAAATGGATTTTGGAGTGGAAAGAGGAAAGAAAAAGCCTGATATTGTATTACAGGCCCACTATAAGCCAACGATCTTAAACCCATTTATACAACCCAACTACAAAACATTACTGGATTTACTTTCTCACCCATTTATTTTACTTTCTCACCTGCAAGTATATTACAAAAATTAATTTTCAATAGTGTATTTGGTATTATCGAAAACTAAAATCGGATGAAAAACTTAAAAATTAATAAAATTGGATGAACATTCACCCATACTTATTCCCCATGCTTACAGGTGTCACAGACTTGTAATTTGACTATAAATATCATAGTTAACTATTAGGATTTTCAATTTTATAATCAAATAAGTAATTGAAGCATTCATCTAAATTAACATTTAATTTTATATTTGATAGATAAAAATTACGGTAAGTCATCGTATAACCAACCAGACACTTTTTTAGAAGTAGAATACCATAAATAATTTTTTGTCATTTAATTTAAAAACTAATTATTTTTCTGTATTTAGTTAGATGTTTTAGTTTATAAATAAAATTTAATATAATAATTTCATTTGTCTAGTATATAATATATTATCTTCTTTGTGCCAATAAGCAACGTGCCATGGAAAAAATTAATAAGCAAGACAATAATTAAGACAAAACCAAAATTCCTTTGAGTCACCAACTCCACTACTAATAATGTATCTCACCTAAATGATCGACCCTTGGTACAAAAGTTAAACATATGACTTGTTAATTTAAAAGAAAATCACATAAAATTATCCAAAAGCACTTATCAAGAATATATATACTAGTAACGCGCTTGCAATGTATGGAAATGCTGAAGACGTGAAGCCCAAACTCACCCAACTTCATTCTATGCCCTACCAAACATACCTTATTAAAGACTTCACATCCTCTCTATACACCAATATACTTCCCCCTCTCTAACTAACATCACAATTAAAAGGAAACCCTCTTCTCACATTTTTTTATTTCAACTTTTCGATCATCAATCGATTTGTATTTCAATTGTAATAATTTAGATTTAGTATGCTTTTATCTTCATCAGATGCATTGTATTTAAACTAATTAGATTTCAATTGTTTGATCTTGATCAGACAATCGAGATTTGCAACTGTGTATAAGTTCGCAATTGTAGAAGATATGTTTTCCACTTTCTCTCGCTCTACAATAACTTAGATTTCAACAAACTTCCACCATTCTAGTACTTA
This sequence comes from Cicer judaicum, assembly GCA_037974835.1. Taxonomy (NCBI): domain Eukaryota; kingdom Viridiplantae; phylum Streptophyta; class Magnoliopsida; order Fabales; family Fabaceae; genus Cicer; species Cicer judaicum. The sequence goes on from JBBPBS010000361.1 coordinate 1,247,513, forward strand.
TCAAAAAGCAACAAAGCCACCATCCTATAATACAAAGTACTAAACTTTCTTCAACAACACTCTCCTTTACTTTTTAGAGATGAAAGTGAAAGCATTGAGTGTCTTCAAATCCAAGTTTCTCAAACCATGCAAGAAACTAATGTTTTTCTTCAAACTTAAACCCAAGAAACTTGTGCTTATAAGAGCTCTAAGAAAATCTAAATCTCAAAACTCATCTTTTTCGTCAAAACCAATGTCTTCTTTGTTATCGGTGTTTCGTACGCCAAAGACATCTAAAGACTTTGTTAAGTTGCAAAGCTTCAAGAGTCTCTCCAACTTGCACCAAACTCCGATATTTCCATCACCACTTACACCAGCTTGCGTGTTGACAAACAAAAGTGATGATTTGAAAAGGGAAGCTTCGGGCGTAGAAGTGGAAGATGCATGCAAAAGTTTTGAGAATTATTTGGTGGAGATGATTGTGGAAGAAGGGAAGACTAGGGACTTGATGGATGTTGAAGAACTTCTATATTGCTGGAAGAATCTTAAGTGTCCTGTTTTCATTGAAATAGTTTCTAGATTTTATGGTGAGCTTTGCAAAGACTTGTTTTCCTCACATAATAATGAGGAAGGTGAAAAAGCTTAAGGAGTAAGGAGCCAATATAAATATAAAATTCATCATTTTTTCATTTTTTTTTTTACTTCAAAGTTTTCAATTAAGTACTCTCATGAAGTTGTAAAAGATCATATTTTTGATAATGTTGTTTATAATGAGAAACATTTTTATAAATTTTCATCCTTAGTTTTAAGGAAATCATAAAGCCAAGAGATTATGTTGCACCATTGATGAGTGGTAATCACAAAATAAATTAAAATGCATTCATCATAGGAAGTTTAGTTAAACATATATTTACATTTGATAGAGAAATTTGAAAGGGATTAGAAGAAAATACAGTGCAATAATTAAAGAAACTAAAGACCAAAGCAACTAAACATATACTATTAAGGTATTCATGTCTTAAAGATTATAAATAGACATTGTTATCTTGATTATCTAAGGTACCATCCAAAGTATTCAAGTTCGAAACTATGCGGTTCTGTTAGCTGAATTACCGGTTAAAGTGGCGACAATTTAGTTTGAACGATGTTGCGAAACATAAACTCGAGACTTCACCAACGTGTGTCCGATTTTAAACCCTGGCATGATCATGAACTGCACTTTATAGGTAGCTCTTTCTTTATCAGAAAGCATCACGCTCGTGTTTTCTTCCACGACAGATTCCATGTACGAGTTGGAGAACATGCTTCCTTTGATCACAGAAAACATGGTTGCATTAGGATCTATTGTGACTGCAGATCCTAGCAAAACCCATATCCATTTCGCCATTTTTGCAAATAATTGATAGAATTCTGTTCTCGGGTGCTTGCCACTCGTTATGAATCTGCGGTGTTCCGAATTGCCAAAGAACGACTCTTCCATTTTGGGATGAACAACCAGAAGATATTTTTCTATGCAAAATTTGGCAAAATCTGAGTTTGGATTCTCTATTAGTGCATCGATCGGGTCATCAAATTTCATAACATCACTCACATCATAGGAAGTTAATGCAATCCCATGAAACATTCTTCGTGCAATGTAGGCCTCGAAAGCATACTTCTTATCGCATCTTTTCAAATAAACAGCATCATTTTCGATGGACTTTGTTGCCCTATCAAGGTCCCAACCCGAAGCTTTCATCAAGCTAATAATCGGTTTCGCGAAATCATGAATAGATTTTGAAGCAGCCTTGAAAACATCTTGAAACTTAGTAACACTCAAAACACTTGCTTTCCTATGCTCTAACCTTATCTGTCTTATCTTCTCAGACAAATTCTTGTTCCCCATTTCCAAATCACTAAGCTCACGACGCAACCGAAGAATCTCCGAATCTTTAGCACTCTTTTGAGACTTAAGCTTCCCTAAAAAAGCTTCTTTGGCAACAATTTCAGCAAACAAAAGATCAGAAAGTTCAGCATTGATCATTGCCTTCTTAGATTGCTTTTCCTTATACTCACTCTTGAACTTGCAAAGCTTCTCAAGCTCAACAACAACAAGATCATCAGCAGCAACAATCTTTTTCGGATCATAAGGTATATGAGCTTGTTGAAGCTTAAGATATGCAAGTTTCAAATCTGAAACAGCATCAAAAATCTTATTCATGACAACCAAATCACCACAAGAATCCTCTTTGGCTTTCAATTCAATAGAATGAGGATGAACTTTTTGGTCATAACATTTGAACTCTTCACTACTATTTCCACTCAATAGAGACTCATTGAAAAAGGGTTTATGCAAATGATGGAGATTAGGGATTTCAGATGAAAAAACCCCAATAGATTTGAATTTACAAACTTTGGCAAATTTAAATACCATTTCTGATAAATTTGAGTTGGATTTCATAGGTTTAGTGTTTGTTGACAATTCCATAATAAAGTTCAAAACTTTAACTTTTAAACATTAATCTAACATTGACCCTTCACTGTTGCTTCAACAACAAAGCAAAAAAAGTGCAAAATCATGCACAATAGTACATTTTATGAAATGGGTTTTTCTCTACACAAAAAAAGTTTAAAAATGTAACCTTTTTGTAAAAAGATGTAAAGGGTGAATTTTTTTCCACTACTTTGAGCAATCAATAACACCCCATTGTTACATTCAAAGATGGCAACATTAAAACAATGAACAAGAAATACCCATAAAAAATGAGAGGGAAAGAACTAAAACTTCTAACCGGAATGTGAAATTGTAGAGATGAAAAGAACAAGAAGTGATGAGAAGACTAACGATGTGTGTTGTGTTGTGTTGGATGGAGTTGAGATTCGGTGTTGTTTGTTTGGCATCAAGTTGTTTTGTGTGTTTCTGACATCAAAGTTTGGAACTTCGAGTGAATTTTGTAACAGTAACAACACCGTGAAATGTGAGAATTATTTGTTAATATACCACTATTGTTGTGTTTAAATTAGAAGTATTTTATAATTTATGAGTCAAAATTTATAAAATATTAAATTGTTTATTCAATTGAATGATGTTTATCTGAATCATTTGTCAAATAACTCTTTTAGATAATATTATCTAGGATGATATTACACTATTAATAAATTTATTAGACTTTTTTTTCATCGAAATTTTAAAATTAATTAGTACAAATGATGAGTCTACTATATATAAAAATGTACATTTTTAACCATTCTAAATATTGTATTTGTATGTAAGGTTTTGTGTGATTATAGATTAATTTGGACAAGTAAGTGAATCTCATAGAATACATGAGTACTTTTAACATAACTATTTGAGGGAGAAGATACTTTGTTTGATATTAAACAATTTAATTTTTGATAAATTTTGATCTAAAATAATTTACCATTTCAATACCCAACACATTGGTTTACTCAATATTTAATTATTTTTGTATTGATTGTGTTAATTTAAAACTGTTGACGTTTTGGAGTTTTGGGGAAAAGAGTTTGAATCGGGAATCTCAATGTGTGTGTTGTTTCAAAAACTGAAAAGTATAATAAAAGAGAGAGAGTGAGGAGTAGTACAACACAATAGATGGAGGTGCAGGAAAAGATGAAATGATAAAGTGTCACGCGAGGGTATTGGTTTTTTGAATTCGTTGATCCCCATGCAATTAGGTGATGACACTTCTTGGGAACACACTGTATATGATCATAGCCATTCAATTTTTTCTATATGGACAATGGAATTTGAAAATATAGCTCCCTCTCCTATCTTAATCGAACCATTTAAAAAAGAAAAATTATCTGTGTACGTCTTGATAGGGATAAAAATAGCAACAGTGGTGTAATATATTGGTGATAAAGATAATAATTGAGAGGTAAAAAAATAATAAAGTATTAAATAAATATAAAAAAATTATGAATTCTATTTTTATTTTATAATTCAAAATACCAAATTTTTAATTGGACTATTCAATTTTAATCAAACGATCATGATTTATATCTTATATTGAATATTCAATTTTTTTCTTTTATAAATTGTCATTGTTAAATTCCATCAATGTTGACCAATCGTTAGGGAAATATTGACAATCAAAATGATTCTTAATTTTGTAGCACGTTGTCTATTTTTTAATTGAAAATATTAATATTTTAATTTAATCGTTGATTCTATAGAACGTTTCTTAATTCTATCTCACTTTGAATTAATGGTTGTTACTAAACGTTATAGAATATAATGATGTGTACCATTTAAAGTAATAGACCAACTATTATTTCATATTCACACAAGATTAAAATCAGTGTCAGTATATAAATATAATAAAAATAAATAAATCAATCAATTAAACTTTTCTTAAACTAATAAGAAAAAAGAAAAATCAATAAAGCATCAAACATTATATAAACTAGTAACTAGAAGAGTTTATTGAACTAGTAAATCAAAGTTAACTATGCATGAACTGAAAACTCGAAATAAGATTTTCAAATACAAAGGTGAGATGGATGTGAAGATGTATGTTGAATTCAATAATAATACTCGAAAGAGTAGTTAATGTGCGAGTTTAGTTGATTTATTGGTTTCATGTACTCAATAGTTTATTCGTTTGGTTGATGGACTAAAAATTGTTTGTTATGATGCTTTAAACAATCACAATATTTCAGTTGTTGTAGTGTAAACGCCATATCAATAGGAATAACAACAATCGCATTGGCCTCATATGTAACTGCAACCGCAATTTAAAATTGTGGTTTAAAAAGACTAAACAATCAAAAAAAATAGTCAAAAAAAACTAATAGAGATATTAAATTGTTTGATTGAGCAATAGTTTAAAAACCTTTAAAAATAGATTAACATCCATAGAGTCATAGTTCATGATTCAAATTGATGATTTATTATTTTCTCATATATTTTTGTTTAACTTTGATTCAGCTCAAACTTTCTATTTATGTCTGAATAAGAGAGTTGTTCAACCCTTCCAATTTCCTTCATATCACAGGTTGGCCTTTAGCATACCACAGTAGGACTCAAGGCAAGAGGAATTGAAGAGAGGATTTTGTGCCTAAGTGCCTTGTCAAAGTGAGTAAATCTTATATGGACACACATTTAAATTAAAAAATGTTTGGACAAATATTAACAAATCAAAAAATTTAATTTAAAAATAATTTAATCATATCAGTTAATTGTTATTTCTTTTAATTTTTTTTATTTATATTTGTGTGTCTTCAAATGTTGTGTCCAAATAAATATTTCTCTATCAAAGTTGTTTTTTGCTTCTTTTTAATTTTTGTGATTTTTTTAGAGAAATTAGTTTTAGTATTGTTAGATAGTTTACCTATATCATTTGTTGGACCTCCAACTCGCACTAAATATGAAGTTTGGATCCTCTAAATCTAAACATTTCTCAATATTTGTCAATTATCTTTATTTCTTTTAATTTTACTTTTATTTTTTATTTTTTTCATTCAATCGAAAGTTTATATCGTATAGATCATGCATTTCATTAAAACAATTATAGGATTGTTGAGTATGACTCAATAAAGTGGACGGTTTGCCTCAATTGATTGTTGTGGGGACAACTGGGAGTGCAGGGGGCAATAGCTCTTCGTGGTACGGTTCAGAAGTATTGTAGTAATCTGAACCTTATTATTACTATTTAAGCACAACTTGTATTATGTAAACCCTAATTCATTCATCTAATAAAAGAGAACTACAATTGCTCGGTAGTCGAAGACATAAGCATAATTGGTCGAACTTTATTATCAAATGTCTTGAGTTCCTATTCTCGATTTCTCTTGAGTTGTTTAGTGTCAGTTCTTTGTCTCAAAAGATGTTGTGTTTTTTGCAAAAGGTGAATCAATAGTGTCTTAATTGTCCTTGCTCATAGCTAGGGATGAGAATAGCCTAGGTCGTCCGTCAATGACCTATGGTATGACCTGCTTATGGTCTGACCTGACCTATTTAATAAAAAGATTATGTTATTTTTAAAGCCTATTAATTAAAATAGGTCAAACTCATGCTTATAAAAAACTTATTATTATACATGACAAACCGACCTATATAATATTATTTATTATTATTATTTATTAATAATATTATTTTCTATTTTAAAGTTTATCAATTAGGCAATCACTCAATAGTTGTTCCATATTCGGTAGCCATTCAATTAGGCAATCACTTAGTAGTCGTTCCATATTTGTTTGAGAGGTAATAAATAGTGCGTTTGTTTTAGGAAAAAATTATATTCTTGGAAACAAAAAAATCATTTTTTAGGCTTTAAAGGGTGTTTGTTTTAGATTTTTTAAAAATTATTTTGTTGGAAAAATTATTTTTTGTTTAATATATATAGATATGTACATTGGTATTGGTATGTGAAGAGATATGTGGTATTGGTATGTGGAGAGCATATGTGGTATTGGTAGAGTATCATGTAAATTGACATGGATATAGTATGTAGCTTGATATGTGTATAGGGACAAATTAGAAATTCATTTTTTTTTTCTTAGAAGGTTGTCGCAGTGCATACTTGTTAGTTATTATTTTATTAGATTTGATTATAATTTTATTAGTTTCCTTTTTTATAAAAAGTCATAGTTTAGCCTACTTAAAAAAATTAAAAAAAAATAATATTTTAATATTTTAATGTAAATAATGCTTTTAATAGGCTTTTAGGACAGACTAGACTTTTAAAAAGGTCATATTAGACCGGAAAAAAAAAGCCTAAGATATATTGTAGGCCAGACTTAGGCCTGAAAAACTAATCATAGGCTAGGTTATGGCCTTTGAAAGTCTGGTTTGACCTATTCTCACCCCTACTCGTAGCTCATCAATTTGGAGATGTATCTCGTCATTGATTTAGAGGTTGTTTTGCTTCTTTTGGCCCTCAACTTCAATTATGAGCTTGATTGTAATTTTGAGTAGTCTTGATTCTTTTTTTTATCTTGAGATTTGAACTATGGAGAATGATTTGTTTTAATTTTGTCCTTAAAATGAGATAACCAGAATGATATTGATAAACCAAAATGATCTTTTAATAAACCAAAATGATTTTTTGGTAAACCATAGTGATCATTTGATAAACCAAAATTATTTTTTGTAAAAATCATAATGTTCTTACGATCAACTTAGAAATCAATCTGCAGAACATTATGCATGTTTGTTATTGCAAGTAGGCATTCAAATCATGACTTTTAATTTCTCATTAAATGTTGGAAAGCTCAGGTGCGAAAATGCTAACTAATTTACTACATGTTGCCTTTTAAAAAAAAATCTTATTATCAATAATTCTTTAATATAGCAACCAGAAAATTATTATGAATGTTCTTTCATCATTATTTTTTTGAAGCAATATTTCATACAATTTCTCTTGGTGTTGCTCATGTTGTGTCTTGTCCATCATATATCACTAAGATACTTTAGTATAAGTATGAATACATTTGAGACTTTCTTCTTGAATATGCTATCTAGAAGATGCAATAATCATTCTCTTGAATGATTGATATATATATATATATATGGCTTTTTGCTTGTACACTTATGCAATTCATGTCCCTTAAATAAAACTCAAGTGTAATCATTAGTAGATCATCATTCATAAAAATTAATCATTTATTTCATAAGTTTTGTTGTCCTTAAAACATATATCAAAAAGGTTTTTACCTCAACACAACTATGATGAGTTTTTTCTCTGTAGTTGTCAAATATACTTCTATCAAGGAAATGTTAGCCTTGGTAGCCAGTTAGGATATCCATTTAAAGCAAATGGATGTGAAGATAACATTTCTTCACGATAATCTCGATAAACAAATTTTCGTGGAGCAACCAAAGAATTTTAGTGATACTAGACAAGACATATTAGTTTGTAAATTGAAGAGGTCTTTGCATGGTCTAAAGCTGTATTTGAGGCAGGAATACAACCACTTTGATTCATGCATGCTTCAGATTGGCCACAAAAGATATGCGTATGATTGTTGTGTGTATGATAGTGTTCAGACAAAACCTCTCTAAAATGCTTTAATGATAACAACATTATTTTAAATATCTAATATTTTGATTATATGCGTCATCTAACATGTACCATTGAGTATATCACATTTTAGAAGACACATGTTTTACATTCTTAATTTATCCTCTAAAAGAGGATGATGCTACTATTAGCTCAAACATCTAAAATAATTAGGACAACCAGTTGCAACAAATTAAAATTGAGTAAAAAAATACTTGTATAAGTGTTAGAGGATGAACTTTGTTCTCTAACAATCCTAGCACATAAAAAAATAAGTGAAAGTACAAAGGTACAAAAAGAGGTGTTCTTAACTTGTTAGGCAAGCCACTTCAATGTGTTGGAAAAAAGAAAAGCCAAAAAGCATCACTCACATAAAAAATATTGAAAGTTTTATCCTCATATTTATCATATTCGAGGATGGAGTACCATTACTCATCATCTCGTCCTTCTTATAACAAGGACAAAGATGGAATGACATTTGTAATTCTAAATAAGGTTAATGGATAATCTTATATGTCTTCAATGGATATATTGTACTTCTCCTTATGTTTGAAGCTTCATGATTTCTATAAATTAATACGATCTCATCTTTGAAAGCTAAGAAACATACACACAATCAAAAAGGTCAAAGCAGTGATAAACAATATCATCCTCATCATACTTTCACTACAAGAAAAACTTAAATTTGTGGTCAACTTTATAAATATTTTGTGGCCGAATAAAACCCTCACAAATTAGTGACCGAAAAAGCCCTCACAAATGCCAAAATTGAAATTGGTCTTTATTTGTGGCTGAAAAAACCCTCACAAATTTTTAAACATTTAACTGGATTTTGTGGCTGCCTAAGCCCTCACAAAATCACAGTGATTTTGTGAGGGCTTAGGCAGCCACAAAATCCAGTTAAATATTTAAGGATTTTGTGAGGGCTTTTACAGCCACAAAAAATCAATTTGTGAGGGCCAAATCCGTCACAAAGGACTGACGTGACCAGTGGCATTTGTGGCTGCAAAGGCCGCCACAAAGGAATGCGCACGTGGACTTTGTGGCTGCAAAGGCCGCCACAAAATTTTAAACCTACGTGGACTTTGTGGCTGCTTTGGCCGCCACAAATGCTCAAGGTAACACTATATATATTTTTCTCCCCTTCTCCTTCATTTTTTCACATCCAACTTCTCTCTAAAACCTCATTCTAACTATTTTCTCCTCCTTCTCTCTACACAAAATTACTCTTAAGTTTCATTTAAATTTGGTAAGTATAAATTTTAATTTTAATTTAATTTATTTATAATTTAAACTAATGTTTAATTATAATTATAATTATTAATTTAAATATTTTATTATTAATAATTTAAATATTTTGTAATTAATTTAAATATTTTATTATTTAAATTAATCTTAGATTTAATTATTAATCTTTAATTTTAATTTAAATATTTTATTTTAAATTTTAAATTATATTAATATTAGTTTATTATATATTAAATATAATTTATAATTACATTATATTTTAAATTTAATTTAAATTTAAATTTAATTATAATTTTAATTTAATTAAAAATTTTAATATTATATTTATATTAATTTATTATATATAATATTACAATAAACTATTAATTTTGAATTTTAAAATTAATTTTTTAAATACGTATTATTTTGTGGCGGCCTAAGCCCTCACAAAATATATTATTTTTTAATCACGTAGCATTTGTGGCGGCCAAAAGCCCTCACAAAGTATATTAAATTTTAATCAAGTGGCATTTGTGGCGGCCTATGCCCTCACAAAGACAGACTTTTGTGGCTGCAAAAGCCCTCACAAATGTCTGTCTTTTGTGGCTGCAAAAGCCCTCACAAATGCCAATCTGTTTCAGGCACTTTGTGGCTGCAAAAGCCCTCACAAAATTTTGTGACCAGCTTCTTTGTGGCTGCCAAAAGCCCTCACAAAATTCACCTTTGTGGCTGATTATACCCCTTTGTGAGGGCTTTTGGCCCTCACAAAAACCCTTATTTCTTGTAGTGTTTCTACTGTTCTTAAGTATATATTTTGGTCATTCTTTTAGAAAGTATATTGTTGTGTTAGATCCATTCCTAAAAACCTCTCAAAAACTTGGAAATCCTTATGTGAAGATTAACTTGTTGGATTTTGTGTAAGGTCTCTAAGACAAGAAGATACATTATTTATGTAAGCCTAGTGGGACTAAGATAATACATAGTAAAAATAATATTCTCAAAGGATAGGCCTTTTCCAGCCATGATGAAAAAAACTTATGAATGAAGATTGGACGTAACCCATTTTCAGTGAATCAGTATAAGTTTGTGTGTCATTTTCTAACACTCCAATATCTTCATTTTATCTCATTTTTATTTCATTTCTAAACACCTATCATCTAACATTGATCTATTATCCTACATAAAGGATACTCATTTAAAAAAGGAAAAATAAAAAAAAAATGATAATATTATTATTCAACCCCCATTTTTAGTGATATTTTAGCTATTTAAGTTAGGAGCCATAATGACGACTCTTTTATTTTTCTGATATTGAATGTTGATGATATGTTGATAGCTGATAATCATTACATGACCTAAATGAACTAAAAATCATGTTAGGGAAGGAATTTGACATGAAAGTTTTGAGTTTTGCTAAGAAGATTACGACTTTCATAGAAAAGGTATGAGTACAAGAAAATTATGACTCTCATAGAAATGCTATGTTAAAAAGGTGTTACACAAAATTGATATGAGCAATTTGAAGGTTGTGAGTACTCCATTGGTGAATCACTTTAAGTTGTCGTTGGATAAGTTGTCGTCAGATCAATGTCAAAGGTTTTGTATTCCCGTGTTGTTAGTTGTTTAGTGTATGTTATGGTTTGCAATAGACCAGTTTGGCATAGGTTGTTATTCAAGTTTGCAAGTTTATGTCCAAATCAAATAAGCAACATTGGGAAGCAGTCAAATGGATTTTCAAGTATTTAAATGGTACAATAAGTCATGGTATCATGTTTAGCATCGAACAGATTGATCTTTTAGTTAGAGGAATATTGATTATGATTATGTGGCGATATGGATGATAGAAGGTCTACAAAAATATATTTCTTTACCCTTATACAAGAAACTATTTGTTGGAAGTCATCAATTCAATTCATAGTGGCTATGTCTACAATTGAATCCAAGCACGTGTTAATAGTTGAGGTTGTTAAATAGGCTTTATGGCTTATAGGATTAGGGAAGGAATTGGTTGTTGAGCAAGGTGGAGTTCAATTGTATTGTGATAGTTAGAATGCCATTTATTTAGCAAAGAATCTGGTGTATCGCACTAGAATCAAGCATATTGATGTGAGGTTTCACAAGATAAGATAGTTACTTGCATCTGGACATATATTACTTGAAAATATTCATACTTCTTATAATGCAGTTGGCATGTTGACAAAGTCATTCACCAGTGAGAATTCTAGCATTGCTTGGACATGTTTCTCACTGTTAAGCAAAAGTTGTACCCCCTCAGTTGTCAGGATGTGGGCGTCATGCAATAAATCTTACTAGGGGTTTGATATTTGTCAAGGTGAAGATTGTTGATTATGGCTTATAGGTAGTATTAAGTGGTCGATTTTGTCCAACTCATTATTGTGAGGGCAATATCTCTCCGTGATATGGTTAAGGAATGTTGTTATAATATGAACCTTATTATTACTATTTAAGTACATCTTATTCTCTGTAAATCCTAATTCATTAATCTAATAAAAGGGAACTACAGTTGCTTTATTGTTGAAAACACACAAGTATTATTTGTCAAACTTCGTTATCAAACACCTTGATTTCTTATTTACGATTTCTCCGTTTATCTTTTATGATCGTGTTGATGTTATAATAGGGGTATTGTTTATGGAGCATATTGGTTCCAACAATCTCGTCCTATTTAACGATGACAAACACATGTATTGAAGAACTATTTTTTATATAGATAAATATTTGTATAAGTAAATTCCAAATCTCCCCACTACTATGACATTTAATCATCATATGCATTAGCATGATATCGCTCTATTTAGAAAGAATGTTCAATTTAACTTGTTATTGGCATTATGCTCATGATCAAAAAAAACAAGTAAGATATTTAAAGATAATATTAAAAACAAGTAAGATATTTAAAGATAAGGAAGAAAAACGTAAGGAAGAAAACACGCCATGATCAAGAAAAACAAAAACAAGTAAGATATTTAAAGATAATATTAAAACAAACCAAATTGAAGTAAAACATATCTCAAATAAAAAATTAAGTACAAAACATACATGTATGCTTAAAAGAATCTAATAGGATGAGAGCCATGTTATATTGAATCTAAGTTTGCTATGCTGCCAAATCCTCGTGCATTTTGTTGGATGTTTGCGATATATTTTTTTATTTTCTCAACCAATTTTTCAAGGTATTTTTTTTAGTGACTAAATCACATTCCGCCTAACTTGAACTAATAGTAGAGGAAACTGATGCAAATAATGAAACTTTTTTGAAATGATTGTTTTAGCTAAAGTTGAAGCTTATTTTAAATCAGTAATTTTTTTTATGAAATGATTGAATCGATATTTAGCATCTAAGGCGAGTATGAAATTCATGCGATAATCAAATGAGGCTATCATTGTGAATCAAGTAACTTTTGATGAAGAATCACATTTTTCAATTTATTTTATGTTCACTTTAGTTAAGCTTTTGCCACGGTTACACCCATCTCATGGATGATAAAGAACAAACAACGTGAAGTAAACAATCAAAATGGTCTTTAATTATGTAAGGGCTCTCAATTTGATCTCCAAGAACATTAATATGTCAATTTGGTTTGCAATTCTATAAAAATGTTTCTCAATTTTGTTCTTATATAATTTGCCATTACTTAATTCGATAAATGTTGATGTTATGTTCGTAAAGTGAAATGTTGATAACTAAAATGATCTCTCGTGGTAGCTCACTCTTAATTTGAATTGATGATGTGTCTTATAAGTGTATTTTTTTAATATCGTAGAGAAAAAGATAGATTTAATTACATTTTTGATGTCTCTATTTTCATCAATTAATGAAATTGTTCCTCTTATTTTAAAATTTGATAATTTTGGTATCAAATTTTTAAATTAAAAAATAACGATTTGACATATTTTAAATTATGTGACATACGATTTAATAATATAAAATCATCCATATGCATTAATTATTTACATGACATTAATTAAATTACAAAATAAAAAATTTCTAAAGTTGAAAATTAAGTTTTTAGAAGATTTTATTTTAATTTCATAGGTGTTGATTATTTATATTATTGTATTATATGCCACTTTATTTAAAATAAATCACATCGTCATTTTTTTATTTCAAAAATAGAATGAAGGACAAAAATTGTTAAAATTTAAAATACAAAACTCAATTTCATGAATTGATAAAAAACAATTAAAACTATAATTAAATTAGAAGATAACGGTAATATAAAAGAAGGATACACAAAATTTAACTTGAGAGCTCTCACTAAAATTGAAGTCTATTTTAATAGTTTATTTAAAAACGTGCAATTGGAAATAAGCATGCTTTAGAGATTTTTGAATCCAAATAATCCTATAATTTTCATCATTGTATAAAATCTCCCTAAATTTAGAGATTTTGAGATGCATGTTTTAACCAAAATCGGTGATAAATAACTCAAAATTTTGAATCCAAATAAAACATGCTTATCACCAATTTAAAAAATCTCTAAAACATGTTTAAAAATATCTCTAATGAGTTAGCATACCACCCATAAAAAATACTCCATGAAACCAATGAAACAATCATTTGATCTCATAAAACAAAAAGTTTACGCATATCTATGAACATTATCGATTTTGAACACGATATAGAGAAAGCAACGAGATGAGATTCTTGTATGTCAAAATCAAATTAAATTCATGGAAAAAGAAAGTGTATGTCAGCTTTAATTAAAAAGTTGAATAATTGATAAAATGAGGACCTATATGGTACATTTGCCTGCACATTTCCATCCTCACATTTCCTATATCACTATCAAAGCTCTAGATGTGGTGGGACAAAGGATCAATTTGAAGCTCATGAAAAGTTTACAAACCTAGTGAAACTGCATGAGATAATGATTTCTAGCTCTTATAACAAGGGCCCTCAAAGAGATTCATTGCTTGTTTGGCTCTATGTGGAAAAAATTTAATTTTTGATTAAAAACTAATTTTTGATTAAAAATTAATTTAATGTAAGTTTTAAGGTAAAAATTACAAATCATATCTTCACATAAGACTTAGTTCAAAAAACAAAACTAATTATAATGAAGAACTTACAAGCATGCGAAAATAAATTTTATGTCTTTAGAATTTCTTTTGATTATCTCTTATCATTGGTGATAAATTTAAACATTGGTGATAAGCATTCTTTACCAAAGAATTCTCTTAAATATAGTGAAAGATTTCTCTCTAATCTCCCTAAAGAAGCCTACGAGTTCGTTTGGGTGTTTGGGAGGGAGAGAATGAGAGGGTTTTGGTCAAAATGAAGGAGAAAAGGAAAATTCCCTAAGGATATTCTTGCAACTTGAATGAGGGTCTAATTTTCTTTATAAGTACACAAAATATCTATAATTTGAGAAAGCTAGATAAATATATAGGAAAACTTTAGATAAATTCATCAAATCATTTTAATCTCTTTATAATAAACTCAAAATTGAAAATATATTAATCACATGTATCTCATTCTCTTTCTCTACAACTACACTCTCAATTAAGATAAAATATCATATGTAATATCACAAAAGGTCGGTCTTAAGGGATAGCAAATAAAATGAGTTATAACACTCTCTGTAAGATGTATGCTAAGCTTGCAAGGATGAGATGAAACAATTGAATATGAATACACTAATTTATGACATACGCGCATTGGTCACTTGTGGAGAAATGATTCAACATCTTTGGGAAGAAATATTTTATTCCTATAAAAGGTACACCTTTAAAAACTTGGGTGCATTGTTTTATTGGAAAATAATAAAGTTTCTTTTCATAAGTTTGGTTCTTATATAAGGTAAAATATTATTGATTTAGTCCACACTGATGATTACATGATGAATAGTAAATCTCATGGTGCATCATATTTTGTTCATTTAATGACGACCACACTAAAGACAATAGTTAATACAAGAGTTCATTTGAAGATATTTCTATAGACACCTCAACATAATGGAGTTGCAGAGAAAATAAATTGTAACCATTATTAAAAAAATCAAGTGTATTCTCTATCTTGTGCAAAATAATTGACAGCCTTTTAGTGTGAAGAAATTAATATTGTGGTGGATTTGATTAACATTTCTCCTCCTATTCCACTAGGTAATTATGTTATAGAGTATAGATAGAGAAATATGTCTCTTTTGATCATTTAAGAGTGTTTGAGTGCAAAACTTTTGTTCACATTCCAATAGATAAAATGTCCAAGCTTGATGATAAATCAAAATAATGTGTTTTTATTGGTTATTGTCATGAAGAGTTTGGTTATAGACTATGAGATTCGATTGACAATAAAATTATCAAAAGTTGAAATGTGAAATTTCTTGAAAATCAATCTATTGAAGATTTTGATAAAGTTGACAAATGAAAACAAGATTCTAGAAATTACATTGTTGTTGCTAAACACACTACTAAAACTATGATCCAAGAAATATACAAGTAGATAATGAGAATGTAAATGATGCCCTTGTACCTAGCCATGATGAGCCAATTGAGAAGGTTTTATGATAACAATATTGGTTTCAAGTACAAAAGATTCTACTTATTTTGTGATAGCAAAATCAGTTTCTGAGAATAATTTTAGGCACTAATGTTTTATTTAGGTATGTAGTTCCAAGACCACAAACAACATTGTAGGTAATTAGGATATATCCTCTAATAAATTGATCAAAAAGTCATGAAAAGTCTGCATTCAAAACAAATGAAAAAATGCATCTAAATCATTGTCTTAAATGATACAAAGCATTAGAATGCCTCTGCTTCTGGTGGTATGAAAAGGTTTGTTAAGAATGCATCTGATTTGGATTCAGTTATGCTCTTAGTGCATCTGTTGAAGTCTGCCTCTAATGAACCAAAATAGACTTTGGGAAAGTTTGCTTATAATGAAGCAATCAAACTTTTGCTCAAACCTGCCTCTGACCAGTTGCCTTTGGAGATGAAGCAAGCATCTGATTTTCTTGCCTCTGATAAGATGCCGCTGGTAAAAGTCAACTTATGGAAAAGCCAACATATAGAAAAAAATCAACATCCAAAAAAAGTCAATGTCTCTTGTAAAAGTCAAAATGCATTGATGTTGGTATCCTTGGATACAAAATCCACTAGAGACAAAAGTCATTTTTAATTGAGAATATCAATATTGAGGAAAATTATTCAAATATGATGACAATACCTTGCTGATGACCAAGATAATCTCTTGTAGAAAGAAAAAGAACATGACTATTCACTTAAGTAGTGTGTGAGAGATTTGTAGAGTGTGTCACTATAAGTAAGTCCAGACAAGTAAAAGAAAAAAGACAAAAAGACAAAAATGGGTTTGGCCCATGTGCTTCTGCATTAAAAGAGATTTAAAATCTATAAAGTGAAAAAAGGAGTGCAATAAAATATGAATGATAAGCATCATATAAGTGAGATGAGTTATATAAATAAAGTCTTAGGGTTTTGGAATGAAGAAATGGGGTTCAATCCATTTTTTTAGTTGTTTTACCCCAATGTGATAATCATGTGGTTCCTTCGTGATACACTTATTAACCATTTCCATATATGTCACTACTCCATATATATGTGATAATCTTGTGATCTCCTTGTGACACACTTGTTACCCCCTTTCGTATATGATACTACTTTATCTACATTTATTCTTACGTGTTTCATTGATCACAATTAGATTGAAGAGAACATATAAAACTTGATGTATATGTATTTTATGTTGTATGTCATATAATGAATTTACTTCTTATGGTTCCTTAATTATTTATTTTAATTTCATAGACCTAATAATTTATTTGGTTTATTGTAGAGTTATATATATATATATATATATATATATATTTTGATAATGTCTCATCAAGTGTACTGAATTGTTGAGTATTAAACTCAAATATTGTATTATACTATCAAATTACATTTAATTAATAAAATTGAATAAAAAATTTAAATTGATTTAGTAATTTTGAAACAAATAAGAGTAAAAGAATAAAACTTTATAATAAGAAAAATGGGACGGATGAATTTCACTTTGAATACGACTTTGGTTTTTAATTTGATCCTAGTTACCAAATTCATTTATTGAATTATTACCGAATTCTTTTTACTATTCCTTCTATTACTGTATCATGAATTTCTCATTTCAAACATTCGTAAGTCAATTTCTATTTCGAAATACGAATCGTAAAAACAACATTCAGCATAAATATGAGAAAAATAATTCAAACAAATAAAGGATTTCATCTTGTTTCACTCATCCTAAATAAAGAGAGTTTAGTTACTCATATTAAAGGAACAAAAAATATAGATTAAAGAAGAATTATCAGAATATTCATAAATGATTCTTGAGAATACTCATTCGAGGATGATAGAGCCATTCTCTTACGAGTTTTATTTGTTTGGGAACAAGTCTCCACATGTCAGGGTGCTTAAGCACTCTTGAGGCATAATTATTTTCTTCAAAATAACGCAGAAATGCCCCCCAAACGCATGCACTTGCACTCCAACACACAATGCATGTGGTCCGACGTTTACTGCATTTTCACTTTTTTGAGTTTGAATTTGGTTTTGATGTCTTCATAATAGTTGTAGCTACATATTTTAATTTTCATTTGCATTTGGTTTGGCTCTATTTGGTCATTTAAAACTTCATATATGACTAAAGTGCTCTACATAAATCATGTTGATTTCTTACTAAAATTCAACACTGCACTAAAATAACAAAACAACGCAAAGGGTGCTTTATACACCAATAATACAAACTAACCAAGTTAATTAAAACATACTAACTCAAACATAAATTAACAAGTGCAAAGAGGGCCTTAGCCCAATTACAATAACAAACCCAACCCATAACAGTCAAATGATCCAACAGATGGTTGTCAATTATCCTTATGAGGTAATAAAAATGACCTTAAAATATGGATATTGTAAATTTGTAACACATGAGGGATTTAGTTAGTGGTGAAATAGTTGATGTTATTTTCTCCTCAAAACTTTCAAATTAAAAAAACCATACTAAATAAATAGAATGGAGTATTAGTTACATGTAATATCCGAATAGCTGTGTCGTGAATTGTGGTTGTAACCCGACCAAGACCAAATAGTATTTCACATGAGAACAATATGTTCTTGTGAATTGGGCTCTCTATTTTGATGTGGACACTACTCTTAAGAGTCAAGCCTGTCTTCACCTACTTTTTTTCTCAACACTCACGTGATATTGTCCTAAAATTACTAAGTGCAATATAATAATCAAATTCAAATTCAAGAATTTTTAAATCATGTTTGCCAAAATTGATATGCCATGAAAATCTGTACTAAATCTTTTAAAAGAAAAGTTTAAAAACTGAGGCCAATTGTGCTATTCAATTGAATATTCTAATGCACCAATGAAGTTTAAATAGACACTGATAAGTTTTTGTCAATGATAAACCTACTCCACATTACTAGAGTTTAATTTGAATGCATCCACTTATAAAAAATACTAGCTATTATTTACATATATATAGACAAACATACTTAGTTAAAATTCTAAAAATGTATCAAAGTTAATTTAATAAATATTAATTTGTATGCTATCACGTCATTATTATTTAATTAAATTTATTTATAAAACTATTGTACAGTGTGTCGGTATATATAAATTAAATTATATAATAAAAATATTAATTATCAATAGTTAATAAAAGATCATTATATACAAACCAAAATTTATTTTGATTATACTTTACACACCCACAGTTCAAAGTTGGCCTAATGAAAAGATAGTCCAAACTCTTGCTTTAGGTCCTACCTCACTTAAAGAATGTCTATGGGTTTGGCCTAAGTCCCTTATTATATAATAATCTCAATTCTCTCTCTTTAACCTCGCTTTTCATAGGTTGATATTAAATATAATGATCTCACTTTAGGCCAAACATTTTGTTGGGTGGCCCTACCACAATTGAATTATCTATGAGTAAAGCATAATTCAAATGAGAAAATTTCCCAACATAAAATAAACTTTAATAATTATTTACAAGGGGTTGACAAAACATATATAGTTTATTAGTTTTTAAAAATTATCTAAAATTTTAATATGATCCATATTTTTAAAAAATTGAAATTTATGATTTTCATCTCGTTCATACGATTGAGACAGTAATTTAGTTAATATTAATTTGATTATCTAAATTTTAAGCAACATAATTATTTTCTTATTTATATCAAACAGACATTAATCAAATTATTTTTTCAACTGAAAGAATGAACAAGACTATAAATTCCTACTTTCATATGTTTAAATTTTTAAACAATTTTTAAATATCTAATATAATCTTATCATGGTCCACATCAAAATTTAGTAATTAATTTTGAATAGATATAATGGAAAATGATGTAGTGCAGAGCAAGACTGATTTAGAGCATAGTATTATGTATGATGAAAAGCATTAATGGGAAAACATACCATACATAGAACACATAGATATATTCCCTGTCATAGAATAGACCATTTTTCTTACACAATATTTGTTCATACCTCCTTGCTTTTGGAATCTAAGCTAATTGATATTGATGGGCTAGTTAAACAGTCAATTTGACCAACACCACCAATTACATATTTTTTTTCTATCTTATGTGTCAAATAATTGGTCAGAGAAAAATGTGGCTTGAGTGTGTCATAAGTCTCACTCTTTTTAACAACAACTACCCATCATCCTCACACGTGCATCACCAGTGGCTTTACATACCCTTTCTGTTTCCTCCGTGTGAAACTTGCCCCACTTTCAACTCACTATCATAATTTAACTGTAATCGTAATTTAAAATTATATTTAACACTATTGAGTTTGAAATTTAAATGGTGGGTGTTTTAATCGATAGATTTTAATATTATATTAAATTGTTATATTAAATTTAATTTATATTATAAAATTGACTTATAAAATCAAAGATGTTATTTTTTATAAACACTTATAGAATTTTATTGTTTTATAAATATGGGATTTAAAAAATTTTCACAATTTTTCAATTTAGATGTAAAAAATTAAGTTCTCTTTATTTTTTTTTTAGATTACAGTAAACTTCAAAATTTTAATCAACATAGTTGAACTTTTTCTTCATCTGTTTTATTATAAGTGTCATCTTATATTTTCTACATTAAAAATTCAATTTAAATTATAAAATTATGAGTTGGAATGCTACTATCTATTTAAATATTTTTTAGTTGGTGGATAATATGCAAGAATACAATGTGTGTTTTGAACTTAGATGTTTTGAAAATATGTTAAGTTTGAGATTCAACACATGTAGTGTGTGTTTGATTTTATGCTATGAAGAGGCAAAGTAAATTGGAATTTATGTTTTTCTATTTAGAACTAATTTTAATATATATTTTTTACTCTAAATATGAGTTTACACTCAAATATATATAATATATAAAAATAAATTACTTTAATTCAATTTAATCAACATTTTAAGTGAAATCAATCTGAAATTTTGATATTCAAAATTAATTTCTATTATAGTAGAAGAAAAAATATAGATACACTTTAAATTATGAAAAAAAGTTGGCCCACTTTCTAGAGTCTTTAATATGCAACAAGGTATGCAGTACATTTTCAACATGTTGTACTTTTTCCATTCCCAAAAAGCCCAAGTTGAAACACTGTGAACCAAAACATTGTATTTATATGAATTATTAAGTACATAATGTGCCTTTAATGCAAGTACCAAAATATTCCAAACCATTCATCCTCTCTAAAGAAGTTGAAAGTTGAAACTGCAGTGTATAGACATAAAACTGTTTCAGCCTTAGAACCAATTATTTTAAATCCATCATGAAGAAAACAATGCAAATGCTTGGTGTAGAAGGGAAAAAAAACAAAAAGAAAGAAAAAATAAATAATAATAATAATAATAATAATAAAAATAAAGAACCACTCTAAAATAATTCGTGTCCTTTCATAAAAGGGATTAGTGGTTATCATTTATCAATTGTCAAATGGCTTCATCAATAATTTATAGATAACATTAAAGTTTTGAATTGTAGTCACATTAAGATACTTGGTATCACAATCTAATTAGTCTCAATTAAAGTTGTATTATTGTCGTGTAGACATCAAATTCATGATGTCAAAATCTATATTTAGGATTGTATGTTAAATTTTTTAAAAGAAAATTTCATCATCCATTATAATTCTACAAGAATACTAAAACTTATAATAAATAAATAAATACTTGATTTACATAAAAATAAATATATGATGTCACTGTCTAAATTGTGGTAGCAAACAAATTTAACACGATATTTTACTTCAAAATGATACTAATACAAACAATTAATGAAATGACTATAGAAAAGGACATGCAATAAACAGTTAAAAAATGGTGGTTAAAATTTATATAAAATTTTCCAAGGTTGAAGTTGTGAGAATAAAAAAAAAACTATATACAAAAGGGAAAAGAAAAAGCAGGGGAAAACAGAGTAAGTGTGTTAAGAGAGCATGAAAGTGAAGGGTTTTGAGGGTTGTTTTAGTTTTTCTGGGTTTAGGAATCATTGAAAGACAGAGAACAAAGGCTGCAAAAGAATCAAAGACCTAAACATAGTAAAGCTTAGGAAGTAATGATCTTCATAGATTCACCTTTATTTTTCTTGCTTTATTTAACCTCTCTTCAAACTACTTATTCAAAACACATCCAAAAATATTTCACCTTTTTCTACTTTGTCTACTCTTTCTAGCTAAAGTAGTGTGAGAGTTGAAAAAAGGGGTGTGAAGAGTGAAGTATTAAAGTGCTTAAGTGTCATTTTTTTTTTCTTTTCATAAAAATGGACTAAGTGTTAGGTATTTGCTTAGCATAATATTTTGCATGGAACGTGCAAAGTTAGAAATATATTGAAATTTTTAATTTTTATTGGTTTATAGCTTGAAACATTACTTTTCATAGGGTCATAGCTAGAGGGAAAAAAAGTGTGTGTGTACGTGTGTCAATCATATATCTACAATCATACAAGTGGTTTTATTTATTTATTTATTAAGGGTTATGTTTTTCTTCTTGTTCATGGAGAGGAAGAGAAAAACCACTGAGCTTGTGAACAAAACACATCTTTGTTACAATGTTTACTTTTTCATGCTCACAATTTGGACAGTGATGTTTACTAGTACTACTACTGCTTCAGCCATTAAATGTCTAGGTATGCAAATTCTTCCTCATTCTTTAATTTTTTTTAAGTTATGATACTATTTCAAATGTTAATTTTTAATTTATTAAATTAAATTTATTACATCTTCTTCATACCTTCTAGTTCTTTATTTATTGCAGATTCTAGGTGTACCATATTTTTCAAATCTGATCAAAATTTTCAGGTATAGTCACTGGTTCTATTCTTTCTTTTTTGCTGGAATTTTTTAAATTACACTATAGCTTATCTTGTGTAGCACCGAATTAAAATTAAATCATCAATATTTTTTTCTTTTTGCATTATAATTTATCTACCTAGGTCTAACTCTAATATTATAGTAGAGTGAAGATTTAGCTTTTAGATAAATTTTTTAATTAAAAAAATATATTTTTAGTTGAGAATTAAAAGGTTTCTGTTTCATGGCTAAGGTTGTGTGTAAGTAAACTGTAAAATATGAAACCGTTTCATATAATGAAACAAAGCTTGGGATGGTGGCTTTTGTAAAAATAAATAAGTTTGGGATGGTGATAATATAATCCCCAAAGTTTCACTCCTCACTTTAGGGTTAATCAAAATAAAAGGATCTTTCTAGAATACCATATACTAAAGATAAATTGTTTTTAACCATAATATAGGTGCAACCTATTCACCGACAAAATCGTCGAATTTGACTGATTAATTTAGTGATGTTTCCTCTCACATCTACAAGATTTGAACTCAAAATCTTGATTAAGAAATATATATTTAGTTTCTCTTAAATCAATGTAAGGTATATATTGCTCTCTCTAAACAATAAACAGAAAAGATGTTTAAAAAATTGATCAATATCTTATAAATTTATATTAGCTATACCAACTTTTTAAATATACATTTTGTTTCTATTTCATTATAGAAGGAATAGTGTTTTAATAAATACTTTATATTTTAATGTTTATGATGATTAGTGTTAGAAGTGTATAAAACTCGGCCTAGTCTATCTACCCAACTTGATCCATAAGGTTTGGGTAGGGTTTGATCTTAACGCAAAAAAATAGAGACATAAATAGAGGATAAAATAAATACCAAAATATTTATTCATATAGTGATTGATTTTTTAATGGTGCTGCTCAAATAAATTATTTTTTTTATTTGATTAATTTTTTCAAAATTATTTTACATATTATTATTTAGTGATTTATTTGGAAATTAATTTGATGTTGTCTTTATATCATCTCCCCTTTATTGAACTAAGATCTACATAATTGATCATCAAATCAATTGTTTGGACTAAATAAGGAACACTGATGGTGGTAGTGAATGAAGAGAGATTATAAACAAATGATAGAAAAAAAAATAGGAGTGAACATAAGTGGGTTTGGGCTAATTTTTGCTACCGTTTAAAATCAAGCTTGTAATTTACTGGCCCAATTTCAATCGATTTTTACATTGATTTAAGCGAGTTTCGGTTAATGTGAATTTACGGGTCATACGAGTGAATTGGTTCGGTTGATAATTTTTTTATTTTTTATTGAGATATTTATTTTCTTTAACTTGTCTTATTTTCAAATTCATTTTCTAATAAAAAAAATATATTAGATTTTTAATATTTTTGTCGTTAAGTAGATTTTTGTCAAACTAACTCATTGATTATACAAATAATGTAATGATTAAATGAAACTTAGATATTCACTCTAAAAAAATTTAGTTTTTATATATAAAATTTTAAGTAAAACAATCAAATTAAAGTAATCATGAATCTAATTTTTTTTTTCATGTACATTCGACGCCTCAAACTTGTGTGATCTATAACCAACTAAAACTTGTATATACGTGATTGAATTTGCTCCAACCTAATAAAAAAGAAGTGAAATTGGGTAATATAAGCCAGAAAAGAGTGCAGGGTGTATGGATGGACCCGCATCAATGTAAGCCGTCAGATATGTGGGACTCACAGTAATTAGGCTAGACACGTGATTAATGGTACTATGTACCTGACACACTCTTCTTTCTTCAAATTTACAGTAAACTACGCCAACGGCGCACATTAGATTCAGTCAGAGCTACACGTGTCTCGGTAACATGCGCTCTCAGCGATTTCATACTAAATGAAACCGCTGTTCTATTATCAGTGAATCACGTTCCACGATCTACATGTTTCAATTTAGACTAGTACTTCAAATAAAATAAAAATAAAAATATTCTTATTTTCTCACAAGAAATAATATTAATAAATACGTTGTTAAAATTAATAACATTAATTATATATTTATGCACTAAATTATAATAAGACACATTCATATTCTAATAAATAAAAAGGATTTCAACTCTTAAGAATTATAACATAATTCTCTTCATTGTAACATAAAAAAACTAACTTATTACGTAAAGACAAAAAATAAGTATTTGAACTTCATTTTTGTTTTGTTTTTGTAGAAGTGATACAATTGTCATGTTTTAATTAATGGAATGACGATGTCCATTCTCATGTTATTATGAAGACATTATGTCATTGTGTGATTCAACAAGCAGATTCTGTCTATTAATAGAAAAAGTAACAATTAATTCTTATTGTTAGTCTAATAATGGTTGGTTAATTGTGATTTTTTTATGTTCAGCAAGTTAAGGTGAAAATTGGACAAGGCATGCTGTCTCAAAGCAGATCAAATATCCCTATAGATTGGCCAAGAAAGCTTCTGGGTGGGCCCGGGTCATTTCCGCCGCGATGCAACGCAAAGTGCGGCAAATGTACACCATGCAGACCGGTCCATGTACCGGTGCCACCGGGGACACCGGTGACGGCCGAGTACTATCCGGAAGCATGGAGATGCAAGTGTGGCAACAAGTTATACATGCCATGAATATTTAATTTTCTCTATGTATGATGTATTTTTTTTTAGTGACTATATGAAGACTCTTATCCTTTTGATGAGTTGTTTAGCTTTAGTTTGTGGTAGATATTGAATATGAAAACATAGTACATATATAACTTGATTTGATATGGATTAGCATATAAAAGGACCTCTATTTGACCTATTAATTATGGGTCAATTGTAAAAATATACTTGAACGTGTGGTGTCTAAATTAATTGATATTGACTAATATGTTATTATTAACAACAACAAAAAATCTTGTATCATCATTTGGCTATATAGTGTTTGGATTTAAATTTGCCCACATCTGGTTAGAATGGTAGTCTCAATCTAAATTTGATGATGAAAATTTGCAATTTTGGTGCATGACAATTTTTTTACTATCTAATTTGTTGTTATTAGAGTTTTTTTTTTTTTTTTTACCACAAGTAGGTACGTGATTTAGGTTTTTTAGATCATTTTTGGATTAATCTTCGAATTGGCAATGGAACATTCTGTTTTTCTAATATGAGGTTGGTTTGCCTCTCAAATAAGACTGCACGAGTCGAACTTGAGTTTTTTTTGGGGGAAGTGACAACTATCCCATCACAAAACTCATGTGCATGCATGACATATTTCAATAGTACTCCTCTTTTTCTTATTTATAAATAAAAATAAGTCAATAAATAAAAATTGAGTATTTAATCTAAATTTTTTAAAATTAATTAATTTATATTGATTTATTTATACTTATAAATAAGAACGAAGAGAATATAAAATAGAACACGAGTTAAGGTTAGCAACAAAACACAAATAGTGAAGGAGGACAATCACCTTTGATGGTTTATGATTGGAATATAAATGTAAACTTCACGTGCACCCTTTTGTCAAAAGACATGATAGACAACGGAATATCATCTAACATAATTGAGATGAATCATATTTTGTTTGATAGTGGTTATTCAAATGTTTCAATAATGCTTGAAAGCTAAGATATACATATGCAACTCATGACATTCCAAAATAGATGGATTATAGGGCAATCCATTTAAATTTGTGGTCCATCTTGCAAAAAAAATGCTGTGGTCCATCTTGTAAAAAATATGTTGTGGTCCACCAATGGTTGGGGATTATTGAAGATATTGAATTTAAGAAAGAAAACCATGATATGGTCAATATCAATTTCATCTTTGGTTAGGCCAGGATGACTTGAGCCATGGTTGAATATTTAATTTGCGATGAAACAGAACATTTCATTCCACCCTTATTTAACAAAATGCCTCAAATATAGTTTCGTGAGTTTGTTTGATATGATTAGAGTTTATTTTCAACAATTTTCTATTTTTTAAAACCGAGGAACAAATCTAAAATATTGATAACTTTAGGATACATGATATATAAATTTATCAAAGATATTAAAAACATCAGGATGAATGTATTTATTGATTGTAGTCCCTCAATAGTAATCTTGAAATACTTAGAAAGAGAGATGGATGACAAATTCTCGTTGACTTATGGTTTTTCCTCAACTAGGACTTTTTATACCTTTGAATTACTCAATGAGGGGAAGAGATAATATGCCGTGTGTCCAATATATTTGAGACTAGAGTTTGTGGAGTGATGGTGGTCAATTAGGGTTATTATTACTTCAAAATAGATAAACAATCATTTTAGTCCTTGAATTTATGACATTATTATTTTGGCCCCTAACTTAATTAAAAATTAAAATGAGTTTTGACTCATCAATACCTCTGGCAGTTTAGCCTTTAACGTTAAGCTAATATGGACATGGGGCATATGATGTGTCACTCTATCACTACCACATGTGTAACTTAGTAGGCAAGGACCAAAATGACTGCAACACAATTTATTTTTCTTTCAAATAAATCACAAAATTTGAAAGACTAAATTACTATTTTCTTCCATTAACTTATTTTTTAGTTTTATTTTAGTCATTTAATCATTTTTCATTTTGTTTTGATTCTTTAACTATACTTATGACGATCAAGTTGGTCATTTTCGCTAATTTTTGCCGAAAAAAATGTTAAGTTTTGAGTAGATGTCATCTCACTCATCTTCAAATCCAGAAATTTATGAACCCAAAAAAATTCATCAAGTCCATGACTTTCAAGCACATAACTTTCAAACCATAACTTTACAAATTCATAATTTTTCAAACTCAGAAAAATGAAGAATGAAAAATCCTCAAATCTAATCTTATTCGATAACCTTTATTTTATTCATCTTCTCAACTCCTTCATTTTCTTCATCTAGTTCATCTTCTTCATATTTAGATAGTGAATTGAATAAAGTTTCAACTCCAACAAAAAAATAATGTTAAAAAGAACGAAAAAATATATTTAATACCAATTAATTTAATTATTTAAGAAAAAATTAATTTTAAACTCGTAAATCTTCTTAAATCATTAATCTATAATTATCCAGACATAACTTTTAAAATACTACTCTTAACTAAAATCCAATCAAGAATAAATATACCACAACTTCACCGATCTATTCCACCCCCTCACTTACTTGAATTTCATATTTTCACACATCTCAACTTTTTTTCAGTTTTAGTTCTGATCTGACCACACCAGCTACCCAAATCAAATCCGCTTGTTCCACTTATAACAAAAAATTTTAATTTGTAATTTATGAATTTGAAAGATTATAGGTTTGAATGTCATATAGATTTGAGCCCCAAAACTTCCCTTCATTTCACCTTTATCTCTCTTTAAGTTTTTTAAAGTTTATCAATTGACTAGTATTTTATTTTGGCATAGTTTAAAGCTTAATTTCATATTAATTAAAATTATTCTAATAATAGGAATCTATTTGAAAGTTTATACAGACATATGAGACTAGTTCTAACGTAGAAAGGTCAAAGCTAGTTTATTGATTTTTCATAATGCTCCTATGAATGAGAAGACCCTTGATGAGATTTCATGCATCTTGTTTAGAATGTCATTATGGATTTCCAAATTAACTTAAAGTACATGTGTCTTGTTGAAGAAAAGGTTAAAGGGAAAAAAATAATGGAACAAAGAATAAGTCTTTTATTACTGCTTACATGAACCAAAATTTAATGCCTGTTTGTTTAAGAAGAATAAAATTAATGGATAATTTAGATTGTGATTTTTGTTTTAGTTTGTGTTAATGTCATTTCCATCGTAGACTATTTAAGTATACATGTGGCAGTGAGAGAAAGACACATCATATGTAGATAATCGTTTACTTCACAAATTTAACTATTAACTTAAAGATATGTACTAGCTAGTACTAAACAAAGATACGTTTGAATAAGTCAAATATTGATTTATATTTTTGGACGAGTTGATTAAAATGAAATAATAACACCGTGTATATTCAAATACCAAAACTTTGGTTTATCCCTCTAAAATCTAATGGCATCCACTTATATTTGAACTTATATTAATTATTTTAATTAAAAATCTAATAAATCTTATTATTAATTTGATTACTAATTAATTAAGACTTTAAATTGATAAATAACTATTATTATTATTATATAATTTTGTTCACAAAAATACTGAAACATAATTAAATTACAAAATATTCCAACAAATATTTTCTAATATTTAATTTTCCATGCATATGGTTTAAGGATCGAACAACCAATCAAATGATTAAGGGACCTGAGCATATACCACTTATGTCACAACATATTCTTCTTATTTCACTGAAAGGACATAATTTAAAATTAGCTAATTAAGTCATGAGTTTGTTTGGTATGATAAAAGAAGATATATGGTCAAACAAATTTTCAACAATTCTTTTTTTAAAATAAACCAATATATTTCCCACACACTGTTGTCAAAAATTGAGATCTACCTAAAAAGATAATATCTTTTAATATTTTTTTTTATAAACATTAATTAATGGTCGAATCGTTAATAATAAGGAATTTAGACATTTACTATTATGATTTTTCTGAAACAATCCTATTTAATTATTAATTTGTTAGTATTATATTAGATAAATAAATCGAATTCGAAACCACATTACTCAATTCCTTAATTTGTTAAAAATGGAATTATATGAGAGAATAAATAAAATTCTACCTAACAAGATAAAATGTAATGCTAAAAAATTCTCAAATATCAAATCTAATGATAAATTTGAAATTTTCTTCTATCGAAAATTGTCTTGAAATTTTCGGTAGTTACTTTTATTCTACCAGAAATTTGTACTTTAAAATTTTCGGTAGTTACTTTTATTCTACCGAAAATTTGTATGTATTTTTTTTCTTTTGATTATTTTTTTTGAAATAAGGATGAAAAAAACCATTATGTATATATTTGATTTAAGTATTTACAACTGATCAAATTTTTAATTCACGAAAATATTTTATATCTTGGACAAGAGAGACTGACCGAAAAAATTGAGTAATTGTTATCAGGGATGTATGAGAGATGTATTATAAGGGATATATTATTAGTTTAATGTGTCTTTCACAGCTAATGAGTTACTTTTTCTTCTTTTATCAACTGCGACTCTCTTATTAGATTGTGTAGGAGATCGAACTCGAAAATGTTCTACTCAGTTTTTCGCTTCTCTATTTCTCATTGAAGAAAAATTGAATGGAAAATATTTAAATATTTACAACTGATCAAATTTTTAATTCACGAAAATATGTTATATCTTGGACAAAAGAGACTTTGAGTAATTGTTATTAGGGATGTATAAGAGATGTATTATAAGAGATATATTATTAGTTTAATGTGTCTTTCACAGCCAATGAGTTACTTTTTCTTCTTTTTTCAACTACGACTCTCTTATTAGATTGTGTAGGAGGTCGAACTCGAGAATGTTCTACTCAGTTTTTCGCTTCTCTATTTCTCATTGAAGAAAAATTAAATGGAAAATATTGATTTTTTTTTTTATATAAAAAAAAATATTGTATAGGAAATTTTTTATATTAAAAAATAACTACGGAAAATTTCGTTTCTGAAATATTTGGTAAGAGAATTTTAAAAATAAAAAATTACTTTTGCTTAATTTATTTTAATTTTTACTATATATTTAAAAGTATATTAGTAAGTTAAGGAATATAAAATTTAAAGGAAGGATATAAGTTCAATTGTATAGATACAAAATCCAATTTTCTAGCAATGAAGTTTGATTTATATAATTTTGTAAAGCTATAAACCAGACACTGAATTGCGGCCCAGTGGGGTTGAAGCGAACTGCATCTACAGATTATTTGTAAGCCCATAGACACACTTCAGTGTCCTAAGTTAATATTTACACCTCTAAATTTAATAGAGAAATTTTGTTTAGGTTGGTTAATTTAGAGAGGGTTAAATTCAGAAAAAAGAGATTTAAAAATTACGAACTTTTAAAAATGTATGGGTAGAAGAATAAATTCTTTTATAAAAAACCGTTGATGCTCGACTTGAGTGACCCAATTTAATATGTTTTTAACCAGTTGCAATACCTAGTGCATTTAGAAGAATAACTAAAATGAAAATTTTTCTACCAAACCTACCAAGATACAAGATAATGAGGGATGCAGGCACAAAGACTGTGGACTTTTTTTTTTATTGGGTTTTGCATTTTAATTTTTGAAAATTTTACAGGAAGTCAATTTTTAAAAACTGTTTTAAAGAAATAAAATAGAATAAAACTTATTTGATTAATTTTATTTATGAGAATTTTTTTAGAGATAAGAAAATGGAAAAAGTTGTTTAATAATTTTATTTTCAGTGTATATCTCAAAAAGTAAAAATTAAAAATTTGTTTGATTCATATTTTTAAAATAAGTTTATTTACAAGTGAATGATTAACAAAAATATTTTTGAGAGAACTGCTTAAGGATAATTCATTGAATTAATATATACAAATATATAATGGAAATATATGATTTTTATGTGGTTTTTTATTCCTATTTTACACTTGATATAAATTATTTTAGTTACAATTTTATCCTGTTATATTTAATTAAAAAACTAACTTATTTTGAATATTTATGTCTATATATAAAAGAGAACTTATCCAATAAAAAAATAAAAAATTAAAGAGGAGTTATTTTGAACATTTATGTCTATATATAAAAGAGAACTTATCCAGTAAAAAAAATAAAAAATTAAAGAGGAGTTGGGTTCTCTCATTTTAAATCTCTCGCAATCTTTCTCGATCATTTTTATTTCTTTTAATTTTATGTTTTTTTTTCAAAAAAAAAATATTGAATTGAAAGAATATATATTATAGTCGTATCAGTCTAGTTAGTGGCACTAAAATTATAAATAACAAATATTTGAGTTTTTGTCTCATTCTATTTTTGCAACTTTTGGAGATTTAGATAGGATTTATTTATCTAACATCACATTAACTAAAGGGAATTAATTCGAATGTTTATCGATCTTAATTGATAAATTATTTATTTGTATGTGTAAATAAATTTTTAAATTGATTATTAAAATGATCACTAAATAAAGAAATTATTTCAAATGGTTATAAATATTTTTTTGACCACATATAATTATATTTGTTTAAAATTAAAATTAAAAAAAAAAACATAAAAGGAAAAGCAGTGTTGTTATGAAAGAATATGTGAATACAGACATTGTCGTGGGTGGTGCATTGAGAGTGGTAAATAAACAAACGTAAAACACATAAAAGTGTCACAGATAATTACAATATTGTCATTAATAAAAATTTACAGTTTTATGTATGTTTTCTTCCCTTCACCTTTCTTAAAGTGAGATGTAAAAATAAAGATATAACACTTGTAGACTGATTTAATTTTTTAAATTTAAAAAAAAAATTAAAAACAGCTTCTATATACTAAATCAAACAAACGCTAAAATTTTCCGGGTAAAAGTTATTATTATTTTTATTATTATTATTATTATTATTAATTTGCTAACTCTATTTGAATACTAAGGAACATAATTATATTAAGGACCATCAATATAATTACGTTATGAAGATTTGACAAAACGTACGACAAAATATTTTGATATACTATGGTTCTAATTTTTTTTTTTAGAATATCATAATATTATATAAATCTCGACGTCTAACTTTTTTTTCTTTAATATTCTATGATCTCCAACTTCATAAGCATCATACTTCATAAACCATCATCTCCAACTTCAAAACTTATGTGCTTAGACCTCATGTCATGATTACTCTTTTGCATATTATTTGCAACTTTCATCTTTTTCTTCAACAATCTGACTTTGTTCATAATACCCTTAACTTAATAGAATAGAGTTTTATATTTCCTTCCATATAATTCATCATACGATGTCATTCCGTTAGTATATTGAAAATTGTAAACGATAAATTCGATCAAAAAAAAAAAACTTCTCCTAATTTCAAGACGCTTTCACAACACAAACTATCAACAAATTTTTTTAGTAATTAAATAATCCTTTTTGTTTGATCAAAAGAAAAAACTTCTCGCAATTTCAAGACACTTTCAAAACACAAGCTATAAATATTATAAATACTTTTTCATAAAAAAAACAAAAAAAATTTACCGTTGATTTTGTTTTGGTCCTTGTCAGTTCAAATTGAATGGTGCAAGACTACAAGTGTCTTCTATTTTGTTGATTTTTCTACATGAAATCATAGATCGACAGATAATAATAACTTACTCATACATACAACAATATACACCTACAAGTTTACAATTAAATTCCTTCGATCAGTTTTGGTCGTTGATGAAATATTTTAAATAGACTAATCTGTCCATTTCTATTTATCACAAATCAGATTTTTCAATTTAATAAACCGATGACTTGCCATGTCCATTCGTTTGCATAGTTTTTTAGTTTTAAATTTTTCGGTCAGGTGGCATGTTTCTACTCACCCCTAAATATATTGTCCCACTTTAAAACATGTATATTTAACTATTGCAACTTTTTCGACTTAATCTTTTGACATGTCAAGTATGTTGGAGCCAATACACACAGTAGAGAAAAGAGAGTTTTCAGGCTAGAGAGAAGAGAAAAGTTATTATTATGTGTTTTGTATAATCACATGTAAATCATCCTATTAATAGGTGGTTTAAACCCTAACAACTAACTAACTATCTAAGTGTAGAAATTACACTTGTGATTATATTTAATCACATTTTAACACTCCCCTTTAATTTCTATACCCTGTCAGTTCAAAACAAACAATTCATAACACAAAAAAATAAAAATTGCAATAATTCTTCATTATGCAATAATTGGGAATTTGGATGATGGCTGTTAACAGCAGCAACACTAGATCCCCATTCTAACAACTCTTTGCTGGTGTCATCCTTGTGAGTAAAAACTTCTATAAGACATAGTGAATCTTTCTCTGCTCCACTAGCTGTTGCTATTGCTTCTACCAGCTCTTCCTCTGTACATACTCCCCTTGTGTAGATACATCTACCACATTCATCATTTTTCGAAATTTCTCAAACTTGTCCACTCTTAGTGCTTTAGTTAACACATCTGCCACTTGAAACTCAGTTCCACAATGCTTCATGCAAATCTTTTCTTCAGCCACTTGATTCCTCAAAAAATGAAACTTTGTGTCAATGTGTTTGCTTCTCCCATGAGAAACCGGATTCTTAGCAAGATCTATTGCAGACTTATTGTCTACAAACAGCTCAACACACGAGCTCATCTTTAAGTTCAGCTCAGAAATCAGGGACAGCAACCAGAGAGCCTGACATGCTATTGCACATGCTGAAATATATTCAGCCTCACAGGTAGACAATGCTACCACAATTTGCTTTTTGGAACTCCAAGACACAGGTGCTCCATTGAACAAGAACACAAACCCTGATGTGGATCTTCTATCCACTTTGTCTCCACACCAATCCGAGTCTGAGTAAGCTATGAGTGATAGCTCATCCTTCCCTTTT
This sequence comes from Cicer judaicum, assembly GCA_037974835.1. NCBI lineage: Eukaryota > Viridiplantae > Streptophyta > Magnoliopsida > Fabales > Fabaceae > Cicer > Cicer judaicum. Next base: position 1,281,596 of record JBBPBS010000361.1, read on the forward strand.
TGATAAGGAAACAAAACACCAAAATTCAGTGTTCCCTTCAAGTATCTTAGAATTCTTTTAGCAGCTGCAAGATGAGAACTCCTAGGATTGCTCGTGAATTTGCTAACTACACCAACTCCAAATGAAATCTCAGGCATGCTGTGACACACAAACCTTAGACACCCCACTAGTTGCCTAAACAAAGTGATGTCCACAACTTCATCAATTTCACCATTCTCAGCCTTAACATGATATTCAACAGGTACAGTCACTGGATTGCACTGATCCATCTTGAATCTTTTTAACACCTCCAAGATATACTTCCTTTGATGCATAACAATTCCCTCCTTGTGTTGAACAAATTCAACACCAAGAAAGTAAGTCAATAAGCCCAAATCAGTCATCTCAAACTCCTCACTGAGCTTGTTTTTCAAATGAATGATGTCAATTGCACTTTCACCAGTGATGAGAAGATCATCAACATAAAGACAAATGTATAAAGTACCTGACCCTGCTACTGACTTGATATAAATTCCATGCTCCACAGTGCATTTCATGAAGCCTTGCTCTCTAAGAAAACCATCAATTCTTCTATTCCAGGCTCTTGGAGCCTATTTAAGCCCATACGAGGCTTTCTTCAATCTGAGAACCTTATCTTCATGACCAACTTTGACAAATCCTGGTGGTTGTTGTATATAGACCTCTTCTTCAAGAGGGCCATTGAGAAAGGCACTTTTAACATCAAGCTGCCATATGTTCCATCTTTGCCAAGAAGCAAGACCAACTATTAACCTTACAGTTTCAAATCTAGCTATAGGTGCAAACACTTTTGAGTAATCTTCACCCTCTCTCTGCATAAATCCTCTAGCTACTAGTCTTACCTTATACTTGGCAATGCTTCCATCTGGTTGTCTCTTGATCTTGTAGATCCATTTTACAGAAATGGCATTCTTGTCAGCTGAAAGTTCTACCAATTTCCATGTATCATTTCTGTGAATTGCCTTCAGTTCCTCATTCATTGCATCAATCCACACTTGTTCTTTGATAGCTTGTGCAAACTGAACTGGTTCAACTTCAACATTCAATGCTTCATTCACTAGTTCACCATCATCAACAATGGCATTGTCAAGAAACAGTTGATAGTCTTGCAGCCTTTCAGGTAAGTGTCTCCTTCTTTCTGATCTTCTATTGACTACGTCTTCAACTTGGTTATGTTGAGGTTGTGTGATTTCGTCAATGTCCAACTGCAATTTCTTCATAGGAACGATTTTCTTCTCCAAATAGTCCTTCCATGATCTATTTTCATCAAAAGATACATCTATGCTAAACTTTACAGACTGTGTTATAGGATGATACAGTTTATACGATCAAGTGGAATCATATCCAACAAACACCATGACCTGACTCTTGTCATCCAACTTCTTTCTTCTTTGATCAGGTATATGTGAGTAGCACAAGGATCCAAACACTCTCATGTGTGATACTGAGGGTTTTCTGCCAGACCAAACTTCCTCAGGAACTTTGTTAGCAAGCTGTTTAGTGGGACACCTATTCAAAACATAGGTTGCAGTCTCTACTGCTTCTCCCCACAGATTCTTGGTCAATTGCTTCTCTTTAAGCATGCTCCTAACCATGTTCATGATGGTCTTGTTCCTTCTTTCTGCCATTCCATTGTGTTGAGGTGTGTAAGGAGCTGTAATTTCATGCACAATGCCATGAGACTTGCAAAACTCTTCCATTTCATTAGAAGTGAATTCACCACCTCCATCTGTTCTCAGTACTTTCACATGCTTTCCTGATTGCTTTTCCATATACACTTTGAATCTCTTGAAGACTTCAAATGTATCACTTTTAGCTTTAAGAGGATATTCCACAGTTTTCTGCTAAACTCATCCACAAAGGACAAGAAATACTTATTACCACCTACTGAGATAACTTCAAATGGACCACATACATCTGAGTACACTACTCCCAGTATTTCCCTTGCTCTATTGGCAGTGTGGTTGCCAAATGCATTTCTTGGTTGCTTGCTCATCAAACAATTGTCACATACATTTCTGGGAACCTTGATTTGAGGCAAACCACTGACCATGCTCTTAGAATATAATAGGTTTAAATCTTTGAAATTCAAATGGCCATACCTCAAATGCCAAATCCATGGATCCTGACTTGAATTCTGATCTTCCATAGCCAAACACTGAGCTTGAGATGCTTCAATCTTCACTTGAAAGGTTCTGTTGGAGGAGAGTGGCACACTGAACACCTTCTTGTGTGTTGCATTGAAAATGTCCAGTGTCCTGTTCTGCATTTTCATATAGAAACCTTTCTCTAACAATTGACCCAAACTGATGAGGTTGGTTTGCATTGTTGGCACATACAACACATTTTGAAGTAGTGCTTGTTGTCCATCCTTTTTCTTCACCAGAATATCTCCAATGCCCTCTGATTGTATGGTTCTATTATCAGCAAATCTCACTTTGCTCTTCCTTCTAGCATCAAAATGAACAAGCCAATCTCGATTCCCAGTCATATGATTCGAGCAACCAGAATCACGGTACCATGTACCTGAACATTCTGATTCTGATGAAGTAGTCATCATCAACATTTCCACTGTGGTGCCATTCTCAGAAGCATCATCCTTAATGAGATTTGCTTCCATACCTTGCCCTCCATGATGATCTTCCTGGGGTTTGAATTAACATTCATTGGAAAAGTGTCCAATTCTTCCACAGTTGTAACACCTCAGCTTCTTGCGATCTACCTTCTTCTTGTTATCTTTGTTCCCTTTATTCCAACCTTTCCTTGTAGAAGATTGAGAACCATCACCATCATTCTTGCCATGATCTTGACCAGAATTTGGTTTACCAGAGAAATATTTCTGCCCTTGCTTGTGACCCTTCCCTTTGTTCCCTCCTTTATTGGAAGAACCCCCTTTCTTGTAGTGTTGTGCTTGAAGAGCCTGGTTAGGAGCCTTCTCTGTGAAGCGCTCATTCAATCTCTGCTCATGAGATTCAAGAGAACCCTGTAACTCATCAATTGTCATACTGGGTACTCTTCCAGATTCTTCAATGGCCACTACCACGTGATCCAAATTGGAATTCACATTTCGCAAGATCTTTTCCACCAATCGCAAATCATCAATTTCTTCTCCACAGGCCTTCATAGAATTCGTCAGAGTGCGAATTCTGTTGAAGTATTCAGCAACCGATTCGTTATCCTCCATTGCCATAAGCTCATACTGCCTACGCATGGTTTGCAATTTCACCTTCTTCAACTGCTCCGCGCCTGCATTTCCTTTCTCTAGGATCTGCCATGCCTCCTTCGCGTTCTTGGCTCCTTCAATTCTTTCAAAGTGTGCATCATTCACACACTGGTGAATCAAGAACAGCGCCTTGCAGTCCTTACGTTTCATCTCCTTGTATTCTTCCTTCTGCGCCTCCGTAGCCGTTGCCGCCGGCGCTTCTCCGATACCAGATTCCACGATGTCAGTCACCCCTTGATAATCGAAGATAACCTTCATCTGCACATGCCATCTCCTCCAGATTTTGCCATCAAGAACTGGAAGATTCGCAGGGAAGCTTGCTTCCTTTGTCGTTGTCATCGTTGCAATGGAATCGTGAAGTTGGGATCTGTAGGAAGAGATATCCTGGTAGCGGAATCAAGGTTCTTCAGGATCCTTCAACAATGGCTCTTGATACCAGATGTTGGAGCCAATACACACAGTAGAGAAAAGAGAGTTTTCAGGCTAGAGAGAAGAGAAAAGTTATTATTATGTGTTTTGTATAATCACATGTAAATCATCCTATTAATAGGTGGTTTAAACCCTAACAACTAACTAACTATCTAAGTATAGAAATTACACTTGTGATTATATTTAATCACATTTTAACAAAGTAAACATACACAAATTTCTATAATATTATTGGTTGTTCGTCATTTGTTTCATTAAGTTATTTATAATTAGTTACATTCAAAGTCCATGACGTTAGTATAAAATTCAAACGCAAGTCGTTAAATTCTCCCAACATCTACATCTAATAAATCATCAATTTAGCAAATAACAAAGTCTTCCTCTTCAAAATATCTTTCACTACATTAATTTTTCTAGGATGAAAGCAAAATCACATAATACTTCGAAGCTTGTTCCATAGAGATAATGTCTTCACAGCTTCAGAGTAAACATTCTTGCTCAAAGCTCTAGTGCGTGTATCAATAATTTTGTTTGTACACTTTCAATTGTCTTGACACATAAGTAATTATTATCTAATATTGCATCAATATACATCACCTAAATCTTGTATAAACACGTATCAATGTCTACAGTTGCTAGAGTTCGACAAAGAACACAGAGATATTTAAAAGTGTATGACCACATCAAGATGACAAATTATTAGCTGGATTTTTGTGCACATCAATATTTATCTTTTTCAAAAGTGGGAATTAGTAGCTTTTTTATCAATTTTTCTTTTAAAAATTATTTTTAAAGTAACTTAAAATTGACTTTTTAAAAAATCTTAAGAACACATCATTGAAATGATTAAAAATAATATTCGCTCTAAAAATGATTTTTTTAGAGCATACCAAAAAAATACACCAATCAAATAATGTTTTTCCTTGAATTGAAATGATATTATATAGAGCCGGTCAAAAGTGTAGAATATTTCATTTGCGTTTATCAAATAAAAATATTGAGGACATACATTAAAAAATCAAAAATAAAATTTGTGAATCCTAACTCCTAATCAAGTGTGGTTAAAAAGCCGTCATTGAAATCTGGATGTAAAACCAGGTCGTAGTTCGTGCCTAATCACGCTTCAGAAGAAGTAAAAATCTCAAACAAAGTCAATCTCCACAACACGAGATAAATGATAAAAACACAAACATAACTATCAATGTCGGCACCGACGTGGCAATATCTTATTGCATAGTCAACTTCGTCTTCCATTAAACTACAGCCACTTTTGTGGCTAACATTTGTCGTTGATACAATAATACGAAAAATTAAATCACGGTTTACTTTATTTAAAAAATAAAATTAAATCACGGTTTCGCTCTTCTTCTAACCCCACGCGTTAGCAAAAAGTTAGTTTCTTTTTTGAGATCACGAGCATATACCCCAAAACAACTCAACAAATTCACCTAACAGTCCTACAAATTTCAAGGCATAAGAAAAAACCGGTTTTTAAAAACTTCATTTTTTCCCCCAAACATATCCTTAATACTAACGCGGTTCTTTCCTGAACCTTCTGTATAACTCCTTGCACCTACAAAATATATTTCCATTCCAAACTCTCAATTTAAAAAAAAAAAAAAAGCATTTAATTGGGAGCAGTTTCGCATATTCCTTATTAACAAATTGCATTAAGTTATCTCCCAATTCACAACTTTATAAACTTCGCATTTTCGCAATTAGGTTATCCACTGATCGTGCTCTCTCACCAGAGAGCTCGATCCCCGCGGCGCAAAACCGAATGCCGGATATCGAACCAACGCCACAGGCGGCAGAAACCACCACCGCGCTCTTCGGAAAATACGAGGTTGGAAAACTACTAGGATGCGGCGCGTTTGCGAAAGTCTACCACGCGCGGAACACGGCGAATGGACAGAGCGTTGCTGTGAAAGTAATCAACAAGAAGAAAGTCACGGCGACGGGACTCGCCGGAAACGTGAAACGCGAAATCTCTATCATGAGTCGACTCCGTCACCCAAACATCGTTAAACTCCATGAAGTTCTCGCCACCAAAACCAAAATCTATTTCATCATGGAATTCGCTAAAGGTGGTGAACTCTTCGCCAAAATCTCTCATAAAGGACGATTCAGCGAAGATCTATCACGTCGCTACTTTCAACAGCTCATCTCCGCCGTCGGGTTTTGCCACTCTCGCGGCGTCTTCCATCGTGACCTGAAACCTGAAAATCTCTTACTCGATGATAAGGTATTAACTAATAACAATTCAATTTTATACTAATCAAAACGAAAAATACCGAATCTAAGTAGATCGGGATTGCAAATCACTCTTAACAATTATGAATTTGTATTTGATTTAGTTAATAGTGATTCTATTAGTTATTTATTCTGTTATAGTTTATGTAACTAACTGCAATTCTGTTATGGTTTTGGCGTTGAAACTCACTATTGTAATTAACTGCAGGGGAATTTGAAGGTTTCGGATTTTGGATTGAGTGCAATGAAAGAGCAAGTTCGGGTGGATGGTATGTTACACACGCTTTGTGGAACACCTGCTTACGTGGCACCTGAGATTTTAGCGAAGAGAGGTTATGATGGTGCTAAGGTGGATATTTGGTCATGTGGTGTTATTCTATTTGTTCTTGTTGCTGGTTATCTTCCATATAATGATCCAAATTTGATGGTGTTGTATAGGAAGATATATAGCGGAGAATTTAAGTGTCCACGGTGGTTTTCACCGGATCTCCGACGGTTATTATCACGGTTGATGGATACGAATCCTGAAACTAGGATAACGGTTGATGAGATTTTAAGGGATTCTTGGTTTAGAAAAGGGTATAAGGCGGTGAAGTTTTATGAAGATGGTTTTGATTTTGGGGTGAAGGTGAATGGAGAGGAAGAGAATAGAGCTGTGGATTTGAATGCGTTTGATTTGATATCGTTTTTTTCTTCAGGGTTGAATCTTACAAGGTTGTTTGGGGATGGTGAGGAGGGGGAGAGGTTTATGTTGAAGGAGTTGCCGGAGAAGGTTGTTGAAAAGGCGGAGGCGGCGGCGAAAGCAGAGGGGCTAATTGTGAGGAAAAAGAAAGAGTGTGGGGTGGAAATTGAAGTGCAAAATGGGGATTTGGTGATTGGGGTGGAGGTTTACAGGTTAACGGCTGAGCTGGTTGTGGTTGATGTGAAGAGGTTTGGTGGTGACAAGGTTGCTTTCGAGGATGTTTGGAGTAATAAACTGAGGCCACATTTGTGTGTTGCAACGACGTCGAATCAGGACCAAACTCAGTCTCAAGCTGTTTCTGCTGAATGATGTTTGTGGCTAAGTTTTTATCAAACAAAAAAAATTATTTGACTCAATTATTGGGTTCAAAATTTAAAAATAAAAATGAAAAAAAGTTATTGTCAAATTTTGTTGTTGTGAAAATGTATTTTGGATAGTGGGTATATTCATTCTGTCTTATAATACAAATAAAAATAGATTAAAAAAGTAGATGTACGTGACTAAATTTTGAATTACATACATTTATTTTTTTTATCTATTTTTATTTATATTATGATATAGTGAGTATTGTCATGGAACTTTGGTGTGACATAGCTTGTAACTTCACATATCTGGTGTATATATTGATTTGATTTTGATGCTAAGTGTTTACTGCATAATGTTGTCTTGATTTGTTTGTCAGAAGTAACATGTCTAAATGGTGTTTGTAGTTTATATTGGTTTTTGTTTGAAATATCTATCAAGTTGTTTTGAAAAATATATATTAGAGAATAATCACTGCTTTGTTCTTTTAAAATTTGGTAGTTTATGGACATGATATTCTAGGGATTCTGATTCTCTGCTGTAAATGAGGAGATTTAAGCTTGAAGGAGAGACACGAGCAAGAAAAATAAAAATTAATCCAAAATTATAATAAAAACTCCTCAAAAAATTAAGAATGGAATGGCATTGAGGAGAAAATTGAATGGCTAAATCGCTGTTATATGGTTCGGTGTGAATGAAAAAAAAAATTGGATCAAAAACTTGTAAAGTTACTTGGAGCAATATTTATTAATTGGAAGAAAATAACATACGGCTTGGTGGGTTTTTGGTAGCATCTTGTTTTGGTGTTTTGGTTTTTAGAGTGAAACATTTGGAAAAGCAAGATCTTGATGTTAATTAAATTAGAAGGCTGAATTTAATATGGCTGCACCATTTACGAGGGAATCCATATCCATATTCTAAGCTGAACTGTAACGATCATTTCCCAACTATTCACGTAACTTTTAGGATGTATATTGTCATTTAAGTTGATGACTTTAGTTATAAATGAAAATCGCACATAACTAATGAGGAAATTTATCCGATAAATCTTGTTCAAGGGTTATTTTGCAGAGTATTTAAAATGGCACATTAATCACAGGTCTGATTCCAGCATTGAATAAATCAGCAGATAACAAATTAATTACTATCCACTTTGAAGACGACTCAGAAGATTAGAACATCCTTAAGAAATATTGAAATAGGATTTAATTATAACTCTAACCATAAACCAAAACTAAGAAAAAGTTTAAATGGTGTCGAACGCCAAAACCATAACACCAATTCCTCCTTTGAATATAATATCATTTCTTAGTATCTACGAAATAACCAACAAAATCAAGCTTTTTCAACTTTCTAAATTGAATGAAACATTCCTCCCAGACTGGTCATTCCTATCCGATTACATAATATTTTACTCTAAACAAACCAGCAAATGGACATAAGAAAAAAAGATGCGAAATAGATTTTATATCTTGAAAACAATACACAACATAAATTGTAAATTATGAACTCCATATAAAATGCTTCCCTTACCAAGTTCTATACAGTGATAATCGTCCTAATAGAAGTCTCCAACCTAACACTTAAATTTTATAAGGTACATTGGTACGTTAAAAATTTACCACAGCTTTATAAAATGATTTTTTTTTTTTTGATAAACTATAAAATGAAATTTATTGAAAATCGATTTTGCAAACTCAAATGTTCATTTTAACTTAATTTCTAGGTATTTAGAATGAACCCAATTTTTTAACTACTATATTTTATTTGACGTTGTTTGTATGATTAATTCCCTTGAAAATGTTATGCAGATTCGACCTAAAAAATGTCTTGGTAAAATTTGTGATTTAGTTTAATATTATTAATTAAAGATTTAAACAATATAAAAATATTTTATTATACTATATCATCCTATCTTTATATAATTATTTTGAAATTAGTGATATGATACGGATAAATAATGATTTTATTTTTGTATGTCTATTAAATTTTATGTTAATTTATTATAATATTTTTAATGTAAGATAAAAAGTTATTGTCTAGTACATTGTATTTGCCATTAGTGAGATGAGATCACGAGAGGGAATTACAATTTAAAAATGATACTCCATAAGGTAGAAGTTGAACTAATAAGAAATATTACTATATGTGTGATCAATGTCACTTTCCCCATCAACTTTCAAATTAATACAACGGAAACATTCACGAGACCGTGTCACTTTTGGTACATATACGTTTTTGTTGACTTGTTTTTTTTTTGGATTAATTTTTGCTGACTTGAATTCGAAGCAAAACCATACAAGAAATGCACCGTAGAATCTCACAATATGGGATACTCTTTAGAGTATTTTAACCGTTCACATTATATAATTTACCCATGGCTGACCAAACACATTTTGAAACCTATAACCAAATTTTATGAATCGAAAATGTGACCAAATTATTCACATTGTAAATTTAAGGTAACAAATTTAAATTCATTCGGTGACCGTTGTAAATTAGTTATTCATGGTATGTTGATTAATAAATTTTTTTTGCCTTCTTTAACATCTTTCTATAAAAAAAATTGTTTGACATTTTAAAAAAGTTAATTACAACGTAATATTTTAGAAAAATCATTTTTTATTTTACATTTACATAGTTAGAACATCAATAATCATTCCAACAATCAAATAAATATATAAATTTTAATATTTATTTATTATTTAAAATACTAAATTTAATTCTACAATCTATTTCTTATCAAATAGTCGCCGATGTCTAATTATAAGAATAGGAAGATCTCTAATTTCAAAGAATTGGAGTTCCACGTTGAAAAGTTGGATTATATGCAAGTCATATTTATATAAAAACAATATAGAGTTTAAATTTTGAGGTCCAATTAATTAAATAAAGTTAAGAGAAATGATATTTAGAGACAAAACTAAATACCCACACAATAAACAAATACGGTCGGTTTTTAATTTTTATATTGTATTGTTTGTCTTTTTTTTTTAAATTTTCTTTTCTATATCAGATTTAATACCTACTTTTATTAATATGAGATACTACGTCAAAAATAACATTTTATAACGCGTTTTTTATAACGTTTATTAAATACAAACGCTGTTGTAATAATATTTTCAAAATAACGGATGATACAATAGCGTTTTTTTGACAAGCGTCGGAAAAAAACGCTGTTGTAGGATCATATTGAGTCACACAGCGATTGCACATAATATTTACAAAATTTTTTACGGCATTTTTTCAAAAATACTTTAAACTAAAGCGTCTTCACATTATGTTTTACAGCACTTTTAGAGTGCTTTAAATCGCTGTAAAATATAGCTCTCTCTTTATATAAATTTTAATGAATTCAAATAAGTAAGGTTAACTTAAAGGTTTAAAGTACTATTTAAATTTATTTAGCGTGCGTCGTTTTTGTTTTCTGTTCCGATACTTTTTTTTACAAGATATTTCTAATGACAGAGAAATATGATCTTAAGGTGGTGGGGTTTACTCTCTCAAAAGCCATTTCTTACATATTTCTACCAAAATAATACCAACTGACACCAAATAATAGGATATGCGCTGGATATTTTATTTTAACTCAAATTTATAAAATATAATTTGTTGTGAGTGTATTATTAGTTGGAAAGGGAACAAGATTATAGTGTATGTTGGTATCATACCACGTTGTTTCACATAAAATATAACCGAGTACAGAGAGAATAATTTTGTTAATTCGAAAATTATAATCACTATAGGAAATATCTCTCTCCTTTCTTATATAAAAAAAATAAATTAACAAATCTAGTGTGCGATACCTAACATGGCTTGTCTTTGCTGGGATTTCTTTTCTATTTATGTGTTTATTACTCCATTTGGCACATCAATATTGGGTTGTTTAAATTTTTGTAAGTATATTAAAAAATATAATAATTTAAAGAAAAAGAAAAATTATTTTATTAAATCACTCATTTTAACTATTAATGAATTTTTCTTTATTATCAATATAAAGTATAATAATATTTTAAAAGTTGTGTATATAATAATCATTGAAGAATAGTATTAAAAAAAAATTTAATTTAAAAATAGTGAATGACATTTATTTTAAAATAATTTTTTTACTAAATTGACACTCATTGTTATCTTTGTATGCCATGCGGTGGAAGATAAAACTAATACTTTAGATCTATAAGTGTCTCATTTGAGTTGTACATAATTATTGAAAACATGTTAATTTTATTAATTTCAATTATCAAATGAATTTCATTTATTTAAATATTTATATTTATACTAGTAGTTAATGGAATTGTTAGATAATTTAAGATTAAATGAAAAGGATAATGCTAAAATGCGTCCCAATTCAAATAGAGAAATTTTATCTTGAAATTTGTATATTTAATTTTTAAAAATGTAAATATTATTTTTTTTCTAATAAAAAATTATTCTTAACATATAAATAAGGGTATATTATTAGAAAAATAATAATTAATATTATATTGGTAGTATAATGAGACAACTAATTAATATAAAACATGTAAATATTGCAAATGAAACGTTTAATATGAGATAATAATAATAATAATAATAATAATAATAATAATAATAATAATTAAAGTTTGCTAGAAATATATACTCCATCCGTCACAAAGAATGGAGTCTTTTTAAGACACATTAAGAAAATTTTATAAAAAAAGGAGAAAAAAAAATACTTTTTTTTACTAAATTAACTTTATTAAATATTGATAAATTATCAATATTATAAATATAATAAAAAAATTGTATTATAAATAATATTAACTAAATAGTACATTAAATGAAAAAAAAAATATATTAAAAATTAAAAAGTCAACTATTTGAAAATAATTGTTTTTGAACGAATCAATTATTATGCAAGAGAAAGAGTACATACTAATTTAATGAAAATAATAAGTAAAAGAGCTCTATTCGCTTGGCCCATGGCAGAGAATCTTGCAACGAACGGTAATAATGCATAATAATTGTGATGATGATAATATATCATGGATATAATTATGAATCAGCAATTATTTCTTACGTTTCATATAAAAGATATTCAGAAAAAGTAAAAAAAAAAATTCTTTTTGCATTTAGGGCATGCTAAATGACTAACTCTCCTCATTTCAAAATATTAGGATAAATAGATTAGAGAAAGTTGATATTAATTATTGTTTAGATTAATTTCAATAATTTTAAAATTATTTGAACTTGTATTTTTAAAATAAAAAATACTATCATATTTTTGCTTTTCATTCGAGATCTCCATCTAAAATTTAAAAATCAATCATAAATTTTTCTAATAGGAAAATTATTTATATTTATTAATAATAACAAAATACTCGTCCATTTCTACATATTTTGCATTAATAGTTACATATTACGATACATGTCATTTAAAATATTATTTTTAAATATTATCAATTTTTAAGTTAGATTAAATT
>JBBPBS010000361.1:1294593-1313229 GCA_037974835.1 Cicer judaicum
ACATATATTATGATATATATAGTATAATTATATCATTTTATGATGAAAAATAAATATTTGTCTCGTATATGATTAAAAAGTATATTAAAATTAGTATATTATTATATTAAAATATATTATTTTAATTGACCACTTTATCCAAATTAAAAAAAAAATGATAAATAGAAGAAAGAGAACATTTATGTTTTTAAATTATCTTTATTAGTATTTTATCTTTTCATTTTTATAAATTCATTATAAGACGTGTCAAATACTAAATATAAATAGATCTTGAATAAAAATTCAAACTCGATTTTACTATATTGTAGAAGTTTAATTTCTTCCACTAAAACTGTCCCACATTAAAACAAAATAGTTATAATTATATGATATGAAATAAATAAAAAATTATCAAATTTTAAATGGGAATTGTTGTTGAGAAAAAGACCGTCGAGGAAAAGGATGATTGTGCTCAACTTTTGATTCCTATATACTTTAAATGATTATGTTGAAGGAGAAATATTAAAATAATTCTTGACGTTATTCTATTTGCATGCTAAGATATATGGTACTTTAAGCTAATGATGTATTCTCATCCGACCAAAATAATTGCAATCCACTTTGTCAGCCAAGTTCCTCCAATCCAAATATAAAATAAGGATAAAATTCATCTTGATATTAAACCTTCTATAATCCCCCTTTGACAATTAGAGTGAACTTTCTAAAAAAACTCCAACATTTCGTGCTTACTCGTGTAAAAAGATATAGATAAAGTAATGTTTTTTTTCCTCTTATTTATCAAGTTCAACAAATTATGAGGAGATTGTGCAATATGAATACATGCATGAACATATTATATTATTGCTCTAGAATTAGTATTTTTTATTATATGTTATTGTTGTAGACTTTGGATGACTATTGAATTATTGTTATAAGTTGGAGTGAATTTATATATGCATCTACTACTTTATGATACCAAATAACCAACAAACACACAACGTAAATTAATATATTAACCAAACAATAATATATATATATATATATATATATATATATATTGATTCCAAACAAATTAATATTCTAGGAATTTTGATATTGAAATTTATGGTTTATAAATTACATGAAATTTCAGCATTTATATGAAATTTTTGGTTAGGATATATATATATATATATACTATATTGTTTAATGTTGAATTCTGATATATAATTTATAAATTGAAAGCTTTAAAAAAAAGTTACATACTTTGGAATGTTGTATTTTTAGGGGTGAGAATTGGGTCAATTTTTCTTCAAAGAACATCAATACGAAAAACATAAAATTGAATTTTTAAAATATTATAGGTAGAAGTCAGAATGTAAGAGGTATCAAATCTAATTTTATACTCCATTGGATGTTGTCTTTATCTCTTATGCGAAAAATTTACTCTCTACCTCCTAAATTTATCATGTACTCCCAAAAAAAAATTCAAAACATTGAAATACTTTTAAATTTTTTCTTTTACTGTTTTACACAAACTAAAGTTAACTTTTTTTTCACCTTTTTCTCATAAGCATATTAAAATATCATTGTCAAAACAACGTGAAATTTTATATAAACACTGTTTTTAAAATACACATCCTGACTACCATATGTTTTGAAATAAGGACAACTTACACTATCATAATTCTCAAAATAAGCACATTGTCACTACCATAAGTTTCAAAATACACATAACAACATTATCGTAATACTATATATAGATAATGCAAACAAATCTAAGCAAAATATATAGTCTTAACTATTATACGAAACTAACACTGAAATAAGTACTACTCATCGCCGTCATCATTGTTAGACTCATCATCGTCATAATCTAGATGACAGCGACGACAGGATGACTCAATCTGTATGGAAGCAACACTTTTTGCCAATGTTGCTAGCTGTATCTGGAGCTCTATAGTGCGTTGCTCATGCTCTTGTCGATGTTGCTATGTTTTCCTTAGCTACTCTCATGCCTCTTGTGCCTCGTATTCTGCCGCTTTTGCTCGCTCCTCAAATGCTACTATCTGTGCAGCTATCTCGATAGAGTGCTGAGACAAGACATTGACAGAACCCCTAGATGGATGAGAATCTGGGACTAGACTTGCGACACCTGGTGTATAAAGTGAGGATCTATCTCCAGCACCATATATCCTCCTTTTATTGTTCCCCCAACAGATTGGACCCATATGTCTAAGCGAGCTTCCGCATTAACCACTTGGCTACAACTAATAGACACTTCCCCATTTTGGAAGCTTGTTGCAATTTACCTTGAAATGTTTCCTACTCAAATAGAAAATGATTTAACATAATCAAATTACTTTTCCAAGAAATACAAATGAAAGAATGAATGAATGATTTAATATTTCTTACATATGTTTTTTGCTTTTTCATCAACCCAAGAGTTGCCCTTCTTCTTAGTATGAGTTTTTAAAAATACCTCATCCAATATGGAGTCTCTACCTAACTCTTCAGCCTTACAAAAAATAAAAAACAACAGAACCGTGAGGTACATTTCAACAACAAAGGAAAACAATAAAATATTTCAGCAAAATAGCTCTATGCATTTTGAAACAACAACACAACAAAACAATAAAAATAGCAAATAGTAGGCATGTCCTTGATATAGAAAGTGTACCACCCAAATGGTATATTCAACAATGGATATTGATCCACCAGTATGGATAACTCCTCCTTTAGAAGAAGCACGATTTTTCTTAGCTCAATTTGATATCTCCTTAAATGACGGATCCATCCATATCTTCTCAAGATCATTCCAAACAGTTTCTCCCATCCAAGTTGGACACTTACGCTACTTTCTCGTTTGCATCAACATATCAGAAAGACGCATTGATCCTTTTGTATTAAAGATATTCTTAATCAGAAAATTGTGCTCAAGCAACCAAGCAACTTTCTCCTGCAACATTACATTAAAAATAAATTATAATGTTGCAATTAGCATCGACACAATAGTTCAACTCATTAACAAGATATATAACTTAATATTACACCAAATTTGTTGAACCAACGTTCCAAAGTTAATTATGAGATTGCTCCCTAACTAGGATACAGATCAATATATTGTGATATAATGACTGAGGTGAGGGCCCTCGAGGCCACCCTAGATAGTAACCACCTATAATCAATTTAAAAAAAATTAACTTCTAATGAACCATAATCCTTATGTAGTAATGAAAAGTTAATCAGGACTAGTTACTTACCCTCGACCATCTGACCATATCATTGTTCTCCCATCAGGCGCATCCCCATGACTAGAATTATAGCATCTTAAACCTTGAGTCTTATTACCAATAACAAGCGGTATTTAAGGTGGTGGATTAGCAGAAATTGAAGTATGTCGTGAAGCAACAAATGTTAATGGTTGTGACGGTGAATGATCAATAGTCGGGGAAATGTTGTCTTTTGGGACAAAACTTGGTGTGGGCATCATCACTATAATTGGTTCAGATTGATGCACCTTATTAGGTGGGAGTGGAAGCATTGCAGCTTGTTGGGTAGGAGGCTTAACATGTTGCTGGGTGGGATGTCGCACATATTGTGAGGTTGGTGTAGTGGCATTGACATCTAGTGGAAATTGATCAATTGTTGCTTGTACCTGCTGAGCTGCTTGAGTTACCTGATGCGGTAAAATCATGCGATTTTTCTTCAAAGGAAGCTTGATTCTAATATTTTTTTATGGAGTCATCTATAAAAAATAACATGAATAAAAACAATTAGCACACACAATAGTAAACACAATTCAAGATGTATTCAAGATTATCAACTCTACAATATTAAAGAACTTGAATCTAAAACTAATATATAAAAAGGTAGAATATGAAGATTTATACAAACAATCAACTACTATTTATACTTACTAAAAATTCAAATGTCAATAGAATAATCATCCCCATATTCATCATCAATATCACTATCATTATCAATTGGAATATTTGGAACAAACGTTACATTGACTTCTTCATCGTTATGTGTTTCATCATGCAAGCCAACCATTTCTTCAATTTCAGTTAATTGTTTAACATATTCCATATCTTCATCTTGATATGACATGTCCTCATCAGCTCCATCCACCTCTACATAACCCATAGGCTTTTTTTTTTATAACTGCAGATCAGTGACGCTTATCAGTTTGCATTTTAGGATAGGGTACATAATACACTTGTCTAGTTTTTTGTGTAATTAAGAAAGGATCATATTTTCGAGTCATCTTGATATCTACAATATCATATTGTGGATGAACTTTGGTTCTTATGTTTCGTCTAGGATCAAACCATTGGCAATAAAACAAGACTACTGTGTGAGGCAATTTGTAATACTCCAACTCGAAGATATGTTGGATGACTCCATATAAATCATCTTCCCCTCCTCTAGTAACCCATTTCACATAAACTCCACTATTTATGGTTTTCTTACCCTGAGACCAAGCTTTTGCGTGAAATTTGTACCCATTAATGTAATACTTGTGCCAAGTTCTAACCATTGAATTAGGACCCCAAACTAATGATAACAAGTTAGGGTCAATCACAAAATTTTCCTTGTCACTGGCCTATACAAACATGATATTCACAATAGTTAGGTGAGAAGTTCTAATTTATTTGCAACAAACTTCAATAAAGCACTTGCATATGCATGAAACCATTCAGGGAATTCTCATTGTATACGAGTTTGAGATATATGATCTTCTTCAAGAATGGAATTAGAGTGCCAAAAGACGCTGTCAATAATGAGAGAATTGTTATTACATGTATTTGGTAATTATATGGGGTGTGTGCTTACATACTACTTACTCAATATATGGCTTGACCTCGTTGCAATTGATGAGGATGTGTACATGAGCAGACCTTCTTCAGCATCACTCAACCAATGTGTTTGGGCCTTTCCACTAGGATGTCCTAATTGATAGTGTTAACATCACTTAATAAAAGTGGAAATATTTAGAAAAAAAATGAAACCGATAAAGGTGAATATAAATTATCTTTCAAATGGATACATCCATCGATATTGAACTGGACCACCAAGTTTTTCCTCATATGGAAGGTGAATTGAAAGATGCTCCATTGAATCAAAGAATCCTAATGAAAAGAGTCTTTCAAGTTTGCATATGATGAATGGAATATTTTCACCCAATTTGACCAATTCATCATATCTTAAGGTATTACTTCACAAGCCCGTAAAGAATTGACTTAAATCTGTTAATGATTTCCACACATGGTCAGGCAATGGACTAAATGCAAATGGAAGCAAACACTCCATAAATACATGACAATCGTGGCTTTTCATCCCATTCATTTGTCCTCTATTAACATATGCATATCTTGCCAAGTTAGAAGCATACCCATCTGGCATCTTAAGCTCCTTTATCCATTTACAAACTTTCTTTGCCTCACTAGACGTAAGAAAATAATTTGCCTTAGGTTTTTTCATTTTTCCATTGTTATGTGGAACCAACTCCAAGTTGCTACGTTGGCAAATAATGGCCAAGTCCATTCGTGCTTTTTCATTGTCCTTAGTCTTGTTCTTAACATTCATGACAATGTTAAATACATTATCAAAGAAGTTTTTTTCAATGTGCATGACATCTAAAGTATGCCTTAATAAATTATCTTTCCAATATGGAAGATCCCAAAATATGCTTCGTTTAGTCCAATTATGGCTAACTCCATATCCAAACAATTTAGTATGTGCATTATCTATCACTCGTGGAATATTGTGAACCAAACCCCAAACTTCTTCACCAGTTAATATTGGAGGAGGTTCATCCTTCACAACCCTATTTTTAGTGAACCCTTTTTTATTTCTTCTAAATGCATGATTATGAGGTAAGAAACGGCAGTGACAATCAAACCATGAATTTTTTGCCACCGTATTTTAAAGTAAAAGCCTTATTTCCATCCATACACACCAGACATGCCAAATTACCTTGGGTACTCCATCCAGATAACATGCCATAAGCAGGAAAATTATTAATTATTAATTGTCCACATTAAGGTTGCCCTCATTACAAAGTTTTAGTTTTATTTCATGGAAATATCATAAATCAAAGCCCCTTCACTCCACAATTGTTGAAGCTCGTCTATTAACGGTTGTAAATACACATCCATGTTTGCTTTTGGGTTAGATGGTCCAGGTATGAGAGAAGTCAAAAACATGAATGGTTTAGTCATGCACATTTCAGACGGGAGATTATACGGGGTCACAACAACAACCCAACAAGAATATGGGGATGAAAATGCCTGAATATATGGCGTGAAGCCATAAGAACATAAATCAAGCCTTACATTTCTTGGTTCATTTGCGAAGTTTGGATACCTTGCATCAAAATGATTCCAAGCTTCCCCATCAGATGGATGACGTAAAATGCCTGAACTTGATCTATTATGTTGATGCCATCTCATTTGGGCAACAGTTTCAGTTAATGCATACAATATTTTTAACTTATGAGTGATTGGCATATAGAACATCCTCTTAACTGTAATGTCTTTATGGTTACCTATCCTAGGCTTACGAGGAACATATCGGGGTTCATGACAAAACCTACACTTTATATCTGCACTATTCTCTTTGTAGTACAACATGCACCCTTTAACACAACAATCAATTTTCTCATACTTTAATCCTAACATTGTCACCAATTTTTTTGCTTGGTAAATTTTTTTTGGAAGTGAATCCTTAAAAGGGCGCACATCTATAAGCATGCTTGCAAGGAAATCAAGACATTTCTGCGAAACATTCCAATTTGATTTGCAAGCTAAAAGTTTCACGCATATTGAAAATTTTGAATCAGAAGCCTCCTCATATAAGGGTTTGTTTGTAGTAGTTAACAAATCATAAAAGTCTTGAGCATCCTCATTTGGAGGCTCTTCATTAATCTCTTCCTCGTTGCCCTCATCACCCATATTTTGGAAGTCATAAGCTGGACCAAATGCATCATCGACCATATGTTGCATTAACGTAAATGGATCATCGTTATCAATATATCCACTACTACTTGGAACATTTTCTGAGTTAATATGTAGGGCTTCTTCACCATGCTGAGTCCAATACCAATAATGTGGTTGGAACCCAAACCTATACAAGTGAAGTTTGACTTCACTTGCAGACAATACACCGCTACACATACAATTGTGACAAGGACATCTGATGCCACCATCTTTTACAAACTGATTACGACTTATTGTCTTTGTTATAAACTCTTCAACACCTTTTGCAAAGGCTAGTTTCAACCCCCCTCGTTGAACATAAAGTCTACCATATACCCAACTACGATCTGGTTGGTAGCCATCCATACTTTGAAGGACAAACAAAGAATTGAGGAGCAACAAAACTATTAACATAATATAAAATAGAATAGTATAGTAAAATCAAATCAAATTGTCACCAATTTTCTCATACTTTAATCCTAGAATTGTCACCAATTTTTTCGCTTGGTAAATTATTTTTGGAAGTGAATCCTTAAAAGGACGCACATCTACAAGCATGCTTGCAAGGAAATCAAGACATTTCTGCGAAACATTCCAATTTGATTTGCAAGCTAAAAGTTTCACGCATATTAAAATTTTTGAATCAGAAGCCTCCTCATATAAGGGTTTGTTTGCAGTAGTTAACAAATCATAAAAGTCTTGAGCATCCTCATTTGGAGGCTCTTCATTAATCTCTTCCTCGTTGCCCTCATCACCCATATTTTGGAAGTCATAAGCTGGACCAAATGCATCATCGACCATATGTTGCATTAACGTAAATGGATCATCATTATCAATATATCCACTACTACTTGGAACATTTCTGAGTTAATATGTAGGGCTTCTTCACCATGCTGAGTCCAATACCAATAATGTGGTTGGAACCCAAACCTATACAAGTGAAGTTTGACTTCACTTGCAGACAATACACCGCTACACATACAATTGTGACAAGGACATCTGATGCCACCATCTTTTACAAACTGATTACGACTTATTGTCTTTGTTATAAACTCTTCAACACCTTTTGCAAAGGCTGGTTTCAACCCCCCTCGTTGAACATAAAGTCTACTATATACCCAACTACGATCTGGTTGGTAGCCATCCATACTTTGAAGGACAAACAAAGAATTGAGGAGCAACAAAACTATTAACATAATATAAAATAGAATAGTATAGTAAAATCAAATCAACTAGATAATTCACATCTAAAGTTCGATGCACTAATTCTTTATTTATAAACTAAAACCATTGAACAATACTTTTTTGAAGTGACTTTATTATTTATGAATTGAACTAGACTCATGTGATACTTAGTTCATTGAGCACCAAAAATGATGGGAAAGAAAGTAAGGGAATGAAACATACCGACTTGCTTGCAATGCTTCGTCTTCACTACCAACTATTAGGAATATAATGGGACTTGTAACCGGAATTCCTGTTAGCAAATGAAAGTCCTAATAACAGCTGCTAAATTGAAAGTCCTGTTAACCCGAATTCCTAACCGCAGCTGCAAAAATGTATAATATGTTTAACAAATAAGTGATTCTCACAAGAGGGGGACTCAAACATTTAAAAAGAAATTATGGTACATTTTAAACAAAATGTTGGTATTCACAAATAAGCATATAAGCATATAAATACTGGTATTCACAAATAAGCATATAAATACATAGCAGATTATTATAGGCATGGAAAAAGGTATCTCTACCTCCTAACCAATAGAAAGTTTGGCTTTTAAAAACCATAACCTCTACTACTATTCCAAATCTATTCATACTTTATTTTGTTGTTTCAAAGAAAGCTATATCTAATTCCATTATTTATCCCAACCAGTGATGTAAGAGAGGCAGTGTCTTTTGAATTATATGTAGAAATTGATCAGGGTAATCAACTTGGTGAAAAACAAAACAAAAATGAATGTAGACAATCAAGACAATCATATAATATGATTACCTAATATTAAATGCTTCCTTGAGCTGTCTTTTATTGTCAAAGGGGATAACCTGCAAGATCAACAAACAGTTACTAATTTAAGTTATAAAAATGACATATCAATGAACAGTAAATCATTCTATCTATATTTAGAGGATAAAGAGTAAGAGAAAAGTTACATAAGACTAATGAGAGGTAATTGACTTTATTATTATAGTAGATTGCTGAAAATAGCGGAGAACCAAAAATCAGGCTATGTTATAAAGTAGAAACCATTGCAGGAAAATAGCAAAAACCACAACAGTTTAAATAAGTCAATTATATTTAAAAACGCATGATGCATACAAATAATATAGGGAATTGAGGTAAAGCTTATATATTGAAAGGTTTAGCCAGGGATATAATTCAGGAACAACCACTGAAACAAAAACAACCAATTGCAGCTTAAAATAAAACAAGTTTAATGAGAATTAATGATTTTAAAAATGTAAAATTGGTCTGGAAAAACAGAAATGTAAAATGAAATAAAACGGATAAAAGCAAATGTATCTCTCGGTTTGGTTGAGAGAGGAAAAGGGGGTTGGAAACCCTAAGATAGTTGAGGATGCGTGAAAGGGACGATGTGGAAAACGTGCAAAATTGGGTTGTAATCAAGATTGAAAGGGGTTTGAAGAGAATGAAGTGGAAGAACATGAACATCAATCGAGTAGCAAAGATTGGTTCGAGAGAGAAGCAGCCAATGTACTCTATTGTGTTTTTGTTTCACTACAACACTATTAACTACAATATTATGTAAGATTTATTAGTAAGATTCGATTCAGTGAAAATGGTTAGGGTTTTCAATAAAAATTGGGGCTTTTTTAGTAAGACTCGATTTCAGTAAAAATCGATTTCAGAAAATGAAAAGATAATAGAAAAGTAGTCGATTCAGTGAGGGTGACGGCGAAAGTTACCGAATCGGACAATGAAGTGGGTAACGATGAAATTTCAGCACGATAATAAAGGAAGATAACTTACCTTGAGAGAGAGCGATCATCAAGGCGATATCCAGATCGGTCTGAGTCGACAGAGCGGGTTGCAATTTGAAAGAGGTTGGAAGAAGAAGAAGGGTTCTCTGGTTGCAATCTGAATGTGACTTCTATTGGTTTCGATAAAGAAGAGTTATCTTTGTTTTCACCTAAACCTTTTTTATAAAACTCAACACAAATTTTTTCTAAAAAATAGACATTATCTACAGATAAGTTATAGTAAAAATAATACAAAATTTTTTTGCACAATTTAAGTCAGGGTTGTATTTTTTTTTTCTTTATACACATATTTTTTAATTTTATTTATGGAATTATCGTGGAAATTAATTAAATAAATTATTTTATACAACAATACACACGGTTTTTCCGTAGATAACAATTAATTTACCAACGGATTACGATCCGTGGCTAATTTTCCGTAGGTATACAAATGTTTTCTTGTAGTGTGCAACCTCCTCCTGCTCATGTACCACATCCTCCTCATGCACTATAGAAGGCTCCTCTTGCTGATACATAGTCAAATCTGGGATACATCCATGATCATGATGTCCCTCATCATCGTCTTCAATTATCATTTGTCTTCTTCTCCTTGAAGCTATCGGTCGAAACCTCTATGGGATATATATATATATATATACAACTTCCGGGGAACTTGAGGTTCAAGTTCTCCGGTAACTACTGGAAATGTTGAGTCTCAAGTTTCCCAGAATAAGCCTCTATATCGGAGAAGTGGAAAAAAAAATTTCGAAAATGTCTTTTGTACTGGAGAACTTCAAAAAAAAGTTTTTCGAAAGAAATATTGTATCGGAGAACTTCAAACAAGTTTTCCAGAGTGTATCTTGTGTACCGAAAAACTTGTATTAAAGTTTTTCGATTTTTTTAAAAAAAACTTACTCTTTTATTTTCTTTTGTTCTGGAAATTTTGAAATGAAAAATAGTAAAGTTTTTTAAACGAGGGCAAAAACATAATTTCATTCATAATTGGGGGTATAGGTATAATTAGGGGGGTATGGGGTAAAATTTTCCTCTAATGCCTCCTCAGTTTCTTTCAACCCAATCCCGTCCCTAACCCTCGCCCACCCAACCCAACAAGGCCCAAGCCCACCCCACTCCTTAGTCAACAAAATCACGACTTGTTGACCCAAAAAAAGTCATGTCTTTATTGGTTTCAAGCATACTAAAGAATCAATCACTAAAACTAGATCCCTCTCTTTGTTGGATGTCTCTATATTGCTTCACAATCAAAATCATAATACTCTTTTCCGTTATGACCTTGTTTCTTTTAAAACCCCTTCCCATTGCCACCGTTATGAGGGAAGATGAAGTTGCTAGTTGAGGAAGATTTAATGACACAAATTCTGAAATCCATTTACGTTAGAAAATATGATTAATTAAATTGAGTTGATAGGTAGTTCAATTTACGGTTAAAATTGTGATCAATTAAATTTATATGATAAAACACAATTTAAAAAGTGATTTAAATTAAATACTTATTCACTTAAATTAATCAAAATTTTGTATGTCACTAGCCCATTTTTTTCATGTGTAAAAAAATTTAATGTCCATAAAACATTTTTTCAATCCCTACCAAAAAAATCTTGTTTCAATCCCCCACAAATTGTAACTGTTTGGAATTAATAGCAGCTCTTAACTTGGGCTAGTTTTCTACTAATATGGATGGTTGAGTGACACTTCTGCAACACCACGTTGAATTGGCGTCAAATCAGTTTCTAACAATTGAATAAACTATTTAAATTATTATTATTATTATTATTATTATTATTATTATTATTATTACTTTACAATTTTAAGAATCTGTGTATTAATTTGAAAACTTAAAATGTGTAACTTTGAGGTGCTTAAATATTCCTTTCAAAGATCATCAAGTTACACTTAAAGAAATTGAAACTGCGTGTAATATGAACCTAAGAAATAAATACGACAAAAGTTGATGAACACCGGCCACCAACTCTTTTTCCTTTTTGGATTATCCAGATCCACTTTTAACTTCCAGGTTCACACACAACCCAAAATAGCAAACATTGCAAGTGTCTTTTTCAACATTTTATTTAAGGATAATACAAAAACATTAATTTTTGAATTTTTAAAGAGGCAAAAACACAAATTATAAGGTAAAATTTTTAGATTTTAGTTTCTTCCTTATTTTAATATTTCTACACTTCACCGATGTGAATATTCTCTTCGGTCATTTTTATAAAAAAAAAATATTTAGTTAAGTCTAATTAAATTTTTAAATTTAAGATAAAATACTTATTAAATTTACTAAATTATCATTTTTTGATATAAAATACTTAACTATATGCATTAAATATTTCAAATTAAAAAAATTATGTAATAGGAATAATATCAATGAGTCAAAAATAATTAATTTTTTTTAGACTAAAATTTAATATAACAGATATTCTCATTTATTGACTATATAGTCACAATCAAAAATGAGATTCTTCTGATAGAAAGTTGAACATGTGTCCTCTCAGACTGATTCTCATTTTCTTTTCAGCTACTCTTGCTGGTTTCTTTGTCCTCAGAAACCTCAGATCTCAACCCAGTGAGTTGGAACAGAAGAATGAAGACACCCCAGAAACCTCGGATTCTTCTAAACAAACCTTAAATGCATCTTCTAAGTCAAAGGTTAATTTCTTTTGCCTCTTCTACCCTTTTAATGTTTCAGATTTTTCTTCAAAAAAATGTTGTCTTTTTAATATATCATTGCTTGGTTTGTTGCTGAATACAGGTTTTGGCTGCATTTGTATCTGGGTTTTGGACATTTGTTGACATGGCTTCTGGTCGTTATCTTTGGAGGCAGCTTGTCCATTCATCTTCAAAGTAATAATCCATCATCATGTTTTATAATCATACCTTTGTGATTGATATTCATGACACGAATAAAGGTTATGTAAATGTTGCATCTCATATGTAGTATTTTGGAAACTTAATCCTAAACCCCTTTTCATATGGTGGTGATATTCATGTATCATAATGTAATAACAGTATTTGCTCTATTAAATATTTGGTATTGAATATTAATGTTTGTTATAGATAGAGTTTGCCTACAACCCTTTTTGTTCTCATTTTCTTTTTTGTTGTAAAGTTGTTACCTTATTAAATTGGAGATGATGGTATGAATGTATATTAAATTGTGGTTGTAATTATACTGCAAAAATTTGATATTGCGACAAAATACAAACAAATGCGGTCGATATAGTCACAATTGCAGATGTGATGCTATTGCAGAGGCGTCTAAAACCTTTATATTGTGTGGTTAGTTGGTTACGATTGCATTTGATGACCACATTTTAGAACTATTGGCATGAGTGAATATTTAAGGAATGACAAGTTAACTTGGTAGGTTCACAAATTAATTTCAAATGATGATTGGGGAGAAAAACATCTCCTAAATGACTAAGTTTAGATAGAAATTGAGAGGATAACCTAATATCACAAATGAAGGAAGCAATTTGCTTAGTTTAAATTCTTCATAAAATAGCAATAGAAAATTCATTCCTAGATCTTATTCCACGAGAATTTTGAAGAGATTCTTAATGCTACAAGAATTTTCAGGCTAGCATGACTTTAGTACTCATGTCCATGGTTAAATTGCAGTTGTGCAGTTATGTTTGCGCTGCAAACCTTTAAATTGTGAGAAAATGCAGGCAAATGCAGCTTAATTAAATTGCAGCTGCGATGCTACTGCATACTACTGCGTCGACTTCAAAATCCACAATTGCAGTTGCGGACATCAATTTAAAAAGATGTTCATTTCTTCAAAACACGAGAAGCCACTAGGAATCGTTGTATCTTAACCATCAAACTATACATAAAAAACTGAAACTAAACATTTACAAGCCAAATATTTTGTTACAATAGGGTCAATGACATAGTTAAACTACACATGAAAGCTATGCAGAAACAACATTAGTATATTTTTTTAAAACAAAACAAAATTGCATACCATGAAATGCACATAAAAAAAGGATCTTATGACTGTGACTGTTGCTGTTGCTCTGATTGTTCTTGTAATTCACCTTGCCAAACCCAAACAATATCTTGAAGAGCAGGCCTTATATCTTCATTCAATATTTTCTGATATTCCAATGTATCTCCATTTGATTTTTTCACTTCAACCAAATGAAAAAATGGAGTACCCTCAAATATCTCAGCATCAATAGCTAAATTCCCTTTCCTACCTTCATCAACTCTCTCTAATTTCAATAAACCAGCAGCCCTTTTCTTTATTTTCAGTTTCAGTCTCTTAGCAATCTCTTCCAGCCTCGAAATAATGACAGATGCAGGTTGTCTTGAAGTAAATTTCGCTTCCCTTTTCTTAAAACTGTCTTCAAAGAATCCACATAGATTAAACCCGGAAGAAAGAGAAATGATATCAAAAGCGTTTATACTCACAGGCACAACCAGCTCTTCCTTCGCCTCTACTTCTAGATCATCACTTCGAGTTTCATCCCTTTGATCAGAAGGGTTCGTAGTCACGCAAGAGAGTGTAGTCTTGTTTTCACCTTCATCTTTTTTCTGTCTACCATTCGCTCCATACTTAAACCAAGAACTCCGTTTAATCTTATCTATAGAAATTCTAGTGTCGGGGTTTGGATCCAACATCTTACACAATAGCTTCTTAACATTTTTCGGAAACCAATTAGGACACTTAAAATCTCCTTTGCTTACCTTCCTATACATCTCCATCAAATTTGTGTCATTGAAAGGAACATAACCAGCCAACAAAACAAAAAGAACAACACCACAAGACCAAATATCAGCTTTTGCACCATCATAACCTTTCCTTTTGATCACTTCAGGAGCAACATAAGCAGGTGTTCCACAAGTTGTATGCAACAAACCATCCTGCCTTTTCGATTCAGCAAAAGCACTCAAACCGAAATCCGAGACCTTCAAATTCTCATTCTCATCTAACAGAATGTTCTCTGGCTTTATGTCTCTATGATATACACCTCTACTGTGACAAAAATCAACTGCACTAACTAACTGCTTGAAGTATTTGTGTGCAACCTCTTCATTGAGCTTTCCTTTAGCTACCTTCTCGAAAAGCTCGCCGCCTTTAGCATATTCAATAACAAAGTAAATCTTACCCTTACTAGCCATGACTTCATAAAGCTGTATAACATTTGGATGTTTTATAAGTCTCATAATAGATATTTCCCTTATTATATTATCAGCTTGCTCATTTCTTATAACCTTATCCTTGTCAACCATTTTAATAGCTACACTTTGGTTAGTTATTTTACTCTTTCCATAGTAAACTTTTCCAAATGTTCCTTGGCCTAGTAATCTTCCTAACTCATATCTTTTCATCAAGACTTTTGTTGTTTTCTCCATAGGAAACCTTCAAATTAGGATGAAAAAACAACTCTTCCGCAGTTAGTCGAACCGAAAAAGTGATTCCAATCAACCTTCTTCACACATATCTTGTATCATCATAATAGGCACATGCACAACACAAAAATGTGTTCCAATGCATCAAGAAATGGTCAATGAATGAAATATAGATTCAACTCAGAAACAGAGCACATTCCACAACTGAAGAATATATATATGTGGCACAAATTTAAGTAGAGGAATCACAGAATTTTACTGAAGATTTTGAAAGCTGATTTTCCTTGTTGTCTTGTTTGAATTCTGAAAAACAAACAAACATTAACACTCAATTAAATAATTGTTTTCAATAGACAAATGTTAGTAGTTAATTTATTAGACAAATAATTCTTAATACTTCTTCAGCGTCTCAACTCATAACACTGGACTAAAGTTCTTATTCAGAATCACAATATTTTGATTATTTACTTAGGTATGAAAATTGATCTTGAAAAATAACAACAATCCTAGAGTGCATGCTTTACATTACATTTCGTTATAAATTGATTTCAAATTAAACAGAGATAGAGAAATTGAAACTAAGAGTATTCTCAACTTCACTCTCACTTGATGATTATTTGCATCTAAAAACAAAACAAAAAATGATTTGAGTCGCTAACAAACTTCATATTAAAAAACAGTCTCAAAGTCAAAGTTTTAGAACTAAATTCATTGAATAACCAAATAAATACGTAATGAAAAGTGGTGGACTAACCTTGAGAGTTTTGAGAAGGTGCACGAACATAGAGAAGGAGATGAAGTAAAGAATTGATACAGGACATTAGTGAGATATAAATGAATGAATATAACGTAATAATTAGTAATTAAAATTAAGATTTATTTTTTATTGCATACTTTAATGTTTTAATTATTGGTCGATAGCAATCCGGCTGTAGTTATCAATTCAATTTAATATTCAAATATTTAATATGATATGAGAAAAGAAAATCACCTACCCACAAAGTCGAATTATATTAGTAAAGATTTAAAAAAAAAGAGAATTAATTAAATAAATTAATATATTAGTATCAACTGTCCATTTAGTGTTTGACACATAACATTTTTAAAAAATAAAATACATTTTTAATCAGACTTATCAACATTACAAAATTAATAAGTATCTTTATCATATTCTTTGAATTTTATCTTTAACTTTATAAACCTTGGACTTAACTTATTTAAATTTTTTTTATGTACAAAAATAAGAAAGGGAAAAGAAGAGAACCAAACAGGTGTAAGTGTATGGATGAGTAATGAGTAAAGGGTTGAATAAGGTCCCAACTCAATGGTAATGATGGTGAGAGGCATTTATGATATTGACACGTGTGCGGTTATTTTTGTTTGTTAAGAGATGATGAGGGGGTACGAGAAAAGGACCACCGCAAATGTTAATGGTAAAAACCACCTGACACCGCTACAGAACTGGCACGTACAAGCGCAACGCACGTGGCAATGATATTATTCAGGTTATCACGTGTTACCGTTGGGAAGTTCGTTTCGGTTAATCCATCCATTTGGAATGGGCCCACAACACTTGCTTCTGCTGAAAATCACAAGGATATTCCTATTCCAATGTCTCTTGTGTAAGTGACAAGTTATATTTGGATATGTGGATATGGATATTCATAATCAACAAGGTTTATTAGAAGCTTAATTCTACTGAAATATACTACTTTTTTATTAACTAGTTCTCTATCTTCTTTTTTCTTTTATACATTTAGTGAGTGTAGTCTTATGATCATTTAAGTACACTATAATTGTTTATATAAAATTATATTGACATTTTTGTTATATTATTTTTATGATGGTTCATTTAAATTTTATTCTTCAAATACTTACTGAATTGAAACAAACATTTACGTATTTTATTTTAAATTCTTTTTCAAATTATTAAATTTCATAATCTCTTTATATTGATGTTATTAACATAAATGACATGTATAACAAATTTATTTTCAAATTTCTATAAAAATAAATTATTTTCAAATATTTTCCTATAAATGTATGATTAAATAATGTCGTTTTTATATTTTTTATTTAAAATATATTAATTGAGAATATTATATATATATATATATATATTCTTATTCAATTTGATTGACTAATTTCTTGAAGAGATTAAATCATATAAATATATGATTATTAAGTTAATTATATAAATATATTGTATTACATATTTTATAAGTAAATGAATCTTTCATGTACTACTAATTAAAAATTAACTTGATTACCAGTTTCTAACTTTTGCTCGTGAAAGAAAAGGTATGAAAACAAACAACATATCAGACTTAATATATTAGCATTTCATCATTTTCATTTTATTTTCGAATGAAAGTATATTCATTCATATATAATTAACTTTACATTTTAGGTGCATGGAATATAAGTCCAAATTTTTTTCGCTTTTTAAAACAAGTTTAATTTTACTTCAATTGCATATTTACATCTAGAAAATATAATATTATGTCTATATAATTTAATAGTTTTTGGTTCATGATCCTTACTGTTCATTTATCATTTATAGCTCTATATTATATATATGCAACACATTGTCAACATTGATTCCTTTTCTGTTCTAACATCTGGTTCGTTTTTTTGAAATTGAAAAATCATTTATGTCTAAATATTCTTTTATAATTTTCATATTCTCCTTTTGTTGTTTGATGATTGTTATTATTGGATTCGATTGACCTACAAGACTGCAAGTGATAATAAATTTTTTAAAATTATCACGTTATTTATCTTTTGAACTTTTGATTCATATTTATTTGTACAAAAATTAACATAAGATAATAATAATAAAGTTAAATTACATCGCGGTCTTATAACTTAATTTCGGGTAACGTTTTAGTTTTTTATCTTTTTTTTTTCGAGTTAGTACTTTATTTTAATTTTAAGTGACAATTTGATATTTTATGTTTTAAAATTTTAATAATGTTGTCCTTTTTTTTACAAAAATTCAAAAAAATCATCAAATTTTTTAAACAAAACCTATAAAATTTATTATCATCTTCAATAAAATACAAATTTAATCAAATTCATATCTTAAATCTTGAAATAAAATTATATTTTCATTCTTTATTTGATGTTGTTGGAGATGAAAATATAAGTGTATTTGAATATTTTAGTTATAAATTTGATAAAATTTGCATTATATTGAGGATGATTATTAATTTTATGGGTTTTGGTTGAACATTTTGATGATTTTTTTTGAATTATTGTATAAAAAATGGATAACATTATTGAAATTTTAAAATATAAAATATCAAATTATCATTTAAAATTAAAAT